>ML407789.1:33438-79991 GCA_005239525.1 Nicotiana knightiana | reverse complement strand
ATATATATATATATATATATATATATATATATATATATCTTTGTGGCGTGCAGCCCGATCCATATATAATGTATATTGCTGCGGCGTGCAGCCTGATCCATATAATAGTCGTCTGCACTCACTGGGGGTGTACAGACTCTTGGAGGGGCTCCTTCAGCCCAAGCACTATATTGCTGCGGCGTGCAGCCCGATCCAATATATTTATTGTTGCGCCGTGCAGCCCGATCCAATATATATATTGTTGCAGCGTGCAACCCGATCAATATATATAATATATATTGTTGCGGCGTGCAACCCGATCCACATATATAATGTATATATTGATGTGGCGTGCAGCCCGATCCACATAATATATGTGGCGTGCAACCCGATCCATAACTATTCTCTCATACTCGGCCCTCAGCCTCATTACATATATACCCATAACTGTCCTCATACTCACATACTCTGCTCTTGGCTCACTACATATATACTCATAATTTCCCTCATATACTCGGCGCTCTGCCTAACATATATATATTGCTGCGGCGTGCAGCCCGATCCATAGCCATCCTCACGAGCCACTTAGGCAATTCATCTCAACTCATGGGTCTTAGCCCAAAATACTTTTCAGAGTTTTCAAAGTAGTGTGATAACAGTGAAAATAACAACAAGTCGAAAACATGACTGACTTCACAATTGTTCTATTAGGATAGTGTAAGAGTAGTGTAAAAGTACCTCTGAGGGTCTAAACATGTCGGCACAAGGCCCCAATCATGGAAAATACCCCTGAGGGTCTAAACAGGTCGGCACAAGGCCCCAATCCTGGCTCACAGCCCACATACAAGTATAAATTTCTAAAATACAGGATATCATAAGGTTTCAAATCGAATACGCGGCCTAATAGTCGCTACGGGATGGACCAAGTCACAATCCCTATAGGTGCACTCCCCCATGCTCTTCACCTAGCATGTGTGTCACCTTATTTACCACAACTAATGTCAAATATCTGGGTGTCACACCCTCAGATTTAGAGTTACAATCGTTACTTACCTCAAAACAACCCAAAAGCTACTCCGCGATGCGCTTGCCCCTCGAATTGGCTCCCAAATGCTCCGAATCTAACCAAAATCAGATCAATAAGATCAAAATATGCTAGGGAGATGAACCCCAATCGAAAACTATCAAAACTAGGCACAATTCCCGAAATTTGCCAAATCCGGCCCCCAGGCCCACGTCTCGGAATCAGATAAAAATTATAGCACAAGAATCTTATCCTCCTACGAGTCCGTACATACCAAGAACATCAAAATCGGACCACAATTGCCCACTCAAATCACCAAAAGAGTTTCCAACTTCTTCCTCCCATTTTCCCCAAATTTTCTACTTAATTCCTCAAATTGCATGGTGAAAATCAAGACAAATTCATGAAATTGAACCAAAAATGATTGAAGAACACTTACCACAAGAATCCCACTGAAAATCTCGTCCAAAATCTCCTTCACCCAAGCTCTCAAATGGCAAAATGAGTTATGGCCAAGAACCCCCGAAATTAGAACTTAAACTGTCTGCCCAGACTTTTACTCTATGCGATCGCGGAAGAAGGCACGCGATCGCGAAGAAAAAAATTCTGCCCGGCCAAACTAACCCTATACGATCGCGAAGAACCACTTATCACCACTATGCAATCACGTCCAGCTCTATGCGATTGCATAGAGCAAATTCCAGCAGCACACTGCCACTCCAATTCTACTATGCGAACGCAACCATCACCATGCGAATGCAGTGACCAAGACTGCTCACATTACGCGATCGCACTCCTGCATACGCAATCGAAATTAAAAAAGAATCCACCTGGCCTCAGCCTACTCTATGCGATCGCGGATGAACTCACGTGATCGCAATGAACAAATCACTGCTGCTAAAACACCAGAAAAACCAGTAATCTCCCAAAGACCAAAAATGTCTGTTTGAGCATCCGAAATACACCCGAGGCCCCCGGGACCTCAACCAGACCTACCAACATATCCCATGACATCATTCCAGATTATTCGAGCCTTCGAATCACCAAAAACAACGCAAAAACACCAAAATCACATCAAATTCAAGCCTATGAACTTTGAAATTTCTAAACTTCGCCAAAGATGCCGAAACGATCCAAAACACATCCGATTGAACTGAAAATTTGCACATATAACCAAAATGACATTACGAACCTGCTCCAACCGAATTCCATTCCGACCTCGATTGCCTATTTTCCCCTGCCGATCGGAAATCGCGAAAAACTAACTTTCGCCAATTTAAGCCTAATTCTACACCGGACATCCAAACTTCATTTCGAACACACTCCTAAGTCCCAAATCACCCAACGAAGCTATCTGAACCATAAAATCCGCAAATCCGAGGTCATTTACCAATAAGTCAACTTCCGGTTGACTTTTCCACTATTGAACCAAGATAAAAGACTAAGTGTCTCACTTCTCTACAAAAATCGCTCCGAACCTGAGCCAACCAATCTAACACAACGTAATGAAGCTGAACCACATATAATGAAGCAGAAATAGGGGAAATGGGGCTAAACTCTCGGAACGACCGGCCGGGTCGTTACATCCTCCCCCACTTAAACATACGTTCATCCTCGAACGTGCCAAGAGTTGTTCTCCAACACCATCAAACTACCACGTAGCCTACCATGCACATACCCGGGGAGATCCCACGTCACCCTATCCCATATAGGTCCAATAATACAACACAGTTGAAATTTCGAAATCTAACCTGACCCATAACCCTTGAAACCAAATTTCCACTTCTGAAGTAATATACAAGATCAAAATTCTACAACTATAAACTGAACAGGTCTAAACATGTTGGATCAAGCCATATATGCACCCCAGATGAAATCACATAATACACCGCATGACTCAAACACTTATAGCGATAACCCTTAACCAAAATAACTGCTCAGAACAACTCAATACCGGTACATAACCTCTTATCAAGAAATGCCTCGCTCTAACACTTTCATATACTGCCGATGATGAAAGAAACAAGTAGAAACTAACAACCATTCGTCCGATCAGTCAGACATGAAGCTCCGCTTACCCTAAACAGGAAATTATAGCAGATTTCTAAGCTGACTCCCGATATTTATCCTTCTAACTATGCTGTAGACAATTCTGACAATATTCATTCCAGGTCCAATGGCCTCTTCTCATCTAACACGACCACTCTGATTACATGACACATAGATACAATTCGGAGCCATAACATGTGCAACTCGGGCACTCAATAGCAACATCCCAATGTAATCAAATTATATAAAAGATTCACACGGGAGGATTATCCCGCCATTAACAATCACCATCACAACATCATGCTAAAAGCCTGGCACACATCGTAAAAATAAATACACACGAATCCAATACCAAAGGCCATACCCCTAATCAATACAACATATATCATTTACTGGAAGAAGAGAACTTACTACCGAACAACATAAGGATCACACATCCCAGGACAACTCGCAGGAGATACCCCTGTCGGCTTAGCCTCAAA
The DNA here is from genome assembly GCA_005239525.1 of Nicotiana knightiana. Lineage (NCBI taxonomy): Eukaryota > Viridiplantae > Streptophyta > Magnoliopsida > Solanales > Solanaceae > Nicotiana > Nicotiana knightiana. The sequence goes on along the minus strand of ML407789.1, from coordinate 76,457 downwards.
TTGATATCTCTCTCTCTACACTTTCGAAGGTCGTAACTATCACGCAATCACTACATCCTCCTGCATCTAAACACAAACAACGCCTACCCTCGAGGTATCACAATATGTGGTATAAGAACCTGAAGTTGATGGCAGAACTAATACTTCGAAAATTTCTCATACAATCTCTTCTCCCTCAAGGTCTGAAGCACAAATCTCAAATGTTACTCATGATCCTCCCGAGATTGGGAATACACCAAGATATCATCAATAAACACGATGACGAAAGAATCCAGATAAGGCCGGAATACACGGTGCATCAAGTGCATAAAGGCTGCTGGGGAATTGGTCAGCCCGAATGGTATAACAAGAAACTCCTAATGACCATATCTAGCCCGGAAAGCAGTCTTCGGAAGGTCTGGCCCCCGAATCTTCAACTGGTGATATCCGGAACGCAAGTCAATTTTGGAAAATACCCCGGCACCCTACAACTGATCAAACAAGTCATATACACAAGGCAAGGGATACCGATCATACACCGTAACCCTGTTCAACTACCGATAATCAATACACATACGCATAGAACCATCCTCCTTATTTACAACCAACACTGGTGCACCACAAGGTGACACACTAGGCCGAATGAACCCCTTATATAGGAGTTCCTGAAGTTGCTCCTCTAATTCTTTTAGCTTCGCTGGTGCCATACGATAAGGTGGAATAGAAATAGGTTGAGTTTCTGGCACTAGGTCAATACTAAAATCAATGTCCCTGTCAGGTGGCATGCCTGGCAGATCTACAAGAAACACGTCCGGAAAGTCATGGACCACAGGAACCGAATCAATAGCGGGAGTCTCACCACTGACATCCCTCACAAAGGCCAGATATGATAAGCACCCCTTTTCAACCACACGCTGAGCCTTCAGGTAGGAAATCACCCTGCTAGGCACATAATAAGAAGAACCTCTCCACTCAACCCTCAGACAACCTGGCATAGCTAAGGTCACGGTCTTAGCGTGACAATCAAGAACGGAATGAAATGGAGACAACCAGTCCATGTGCAATATCACATCAAAATTGACCATGCTAAGTAACAGTAGGTCCACTCGAGTCTCCAGACCCCCAATAGATATGATACATGACCGATACACACAGTCCACAACAACAGTATCGCCCACCGGAGGCGACACATGAACAGATGTAACTGAAGGCTCACGGGGCATATCCAGAAAATAGGCAAAATGTGATGAAACATAGGAATACACTACCCCTGGCTACGCGTATACGCCAGGATGCCATCAATGAATACAATAACAAAGGAGTGCTGATACGGCTGGAATACACCATTAATCACATACACGAACTCTACTAGGGCAATGATTATCCCAATAGACATCACTAGGAACTCATAACTCAACAGAAAGATCCGCTTCGCTCCACAACTAAACAACATGAGAAGTCTTCCAATACACTCACAAATCGAAGCCATATACCAAATCGAGACAGAAATCAAACACTCCATAATCCTTGCCACATTCCCATCCACTCTTTTTGTCACAAATCACAGTCTAAACACATCTAATCATCAAATCACACTCACCACATAGGCATCCAACCACAAAGTCCCGTCAATAAGGACATCAACGGACATATAAGTCCCCAAATACATGTGCTCACACAACGAAGTCTCATCACTCAAGCCACAGAATGAATCCGGCCTCAAGTCCTTCAGACTGGCCCATTACCAACACGCCAAAATCACATCTCATTCATGGAAGTCACAAGCCGTCGATGCACAACTGATACCAAGCGCTCTCGGGCACGTTCAAATACATGGAAGGAATTCAAGAGTTACGTTCTTGGCTGAATAAAATGGATTCGCACGACAAGAATTCAAGAATGTGGTATATTTTCCTAAGGGTTCTAGAGCCTCTCAAAGATAAGTACAGACGTCTCTGTACCGATCCGCAAGACTGTACTAAACCAGCTCATGACTGTTGAGTCCTATGTAACCTAGCGCTCTGATACCAACTTGTCACGACCCCAAATCACCACTGGCCGTGATGGCGCCTATCGTGGAACTAGGCTAGCCCACCATTTCAGACTATCAATATATTTCATAATTTCCCAAAGTTAGCAGATTTAAAAATAGTAGAATGAGATGAACAAATTATACACCTTACCAAAACCTGGAGTCAATTGTCATAAGCATCTAAGAGATGATACAGTCTAATACAAATCCTCTAGTACAACAAGTCTGAGAAGTAAAGTACAACTTATAGAATAGGAAGGAGAAAGAGTAGTGTTGCGGACGCCAAGCAGCTACCTCGCAATCTCCAAACAATGCTCCAAATGGGGTAGCTCAACTATCGCTCTGCCCCGGTACCTGAATCTGCACACAATGTGTAGGGAGTAATGTGAGTACACCGACTCAGTAAGTAACCAAAGTATCTAAAAACATGAGTGTAGTGACGAGCATTTATAAATCATGAAAATCTGTATAATAAGTGACTGTGGAAATAAGTAAATCAAGTCAGGAATTTACATTTCCAAGTATTTCATAAAATTGCAGTTTCCATGTAAAAATCTCGTATAAAAACATTTATCATCAGAGGCTCAGTGTAAAGAAGAGTGAAAAATAGTAGTTTCATAAAATATGAGCCCCTTGGGCACAATATCACTCACAATAAAGCCGCACGGGCAAGCCTCTCAGTCACTCGTGACTCCACTCTCATAAATCAACGCTCACACTCAGCACTCTCACTCGTCAGGTACCATATATCAACTGTTGCGGCGTACAGCCCGCTCCCATACGTATATGTATATATATATGTATATATATATGTATATATGTATATATATATATATATATTGATGCGGCGCGCAGCCCGATCCATAAATAATGTATATTGTTGTATATATATATATATATATATATATATATATATATATATATATATATTGATATGTATATATTGATGCGGCGCGCAGCCCGATCCATATATAATGTATATTGTTGCGGCGTACAGCCCGATCCATATAACATATGTTGCGGCGTGCAGCCCGATCCATATAATAGTCGACTGCGCTCACTGGGGGTGTACAGACTCCTGGAGGGGCTCCTTCAGCCCAAGCGCTATATTGTTGCAGCGTGAAACCCGATCATACATATATATTGCTGCGGCGTACAGCCCGATCCATAAATATAATATATATTGCTGCGGCGTGCAGCCCGATCCACATATATAACGTATATATTGATGCGGCGTGCAACCCGATCCACATATAATATATATATATTGCTGCGGCGTGCAGACCGATCCATAACTATCCTCTCATACTCGGCCCTCAGCCTCATTACATATATACCCATAACTGCCCTCATACTCACATACTCGGCTTTTGGCCTCACTACATATATACTCATAACTGTCCTTATATACTCGGCGTTCGGCATAACACATATATATTGTTGCGGCGTGCAGTCTAATCCATAGCCATCCTCACGAGCCACTTAGGCAATTCATCTCAAATCACGGGTCTCAGCCCAAAATACTTTTCAGAATTTTCAAAGCAGTGTGATAACAGTGAAAATAACAATAAACCGAAAACATGACTGAGTTCACGATTGTTCTATCAGGATAGTGTAAGAATAGTGTAAAAGTACCTCTGAGGGTCTAAAGAGGTCGGTGTAAGGCCCCAATCATGGAAAATACCCCTGAGGGTCTAAATAGGTCAGCACAAGGCCCCAATCCTGGCTCACAGCCCACATACAAGTATAAATTTCTAAAATACAGGATATCATAAGGTTTCAAATCGAATACGCAACCTAATAGTCACTACGGGACGGACCAAGTCACAATCCCTATCGGTGCACGCCCCCACGCTCGTCATCTAGCATGTGCGTCACCTTATTTACCACAACAAATGTCAAATACCAGGGTGTCATACCCTCAGGTTTAGACTAACAATCATTACTTACCTCAAAACAGCCCAAAATATACTCCATGATGCACTTGCCCTCCAATTGGATCCCAAATGCTCCGAATCTAACAAAAATCAGATCAATAACATCAAAATATGCTAGGGAGATGAACCTTAATCAAAAACTATCAAAACTAGGCACAATTCCCAAAATTTGCCAAATCCGGCCCCCAGACCCACGTCTCGAAATCCGGTAAAAATTAAATCACAAGAATTCTTATCCTCTCACGAGTCCGTACATACCAAGAGCATCAAAATCGGACCGCAATTGCCCACTCAAATCACCAAAAGAATTTCCAAATTCTTCCTCCCATTTTTCCCAAATTTTCTACTTAATTCCTCAAATTGCATGGTGAAAATCAAGACAAATTCATGAAATTGAACCAAAAATGATTGAAGAACACTTACCACAAGAATCCCACTGAAAATCTCGTCCAAAATCTCCTTCACCCGAGCTCTCAAATGGCAAAATGAGTTATGACCAAGAACCCCCGAAATTAGAACTTAAACTGTCTGCCCAGACTTTTACTCTATGCGATAGCGTAAGAAGGCACGCGATCGCGAAGAACAAAATTCTGCCCAGCCAAACTAACCCTATGTGATCACAGAAACACCTATGCGATCACGAAGAACCACTTCTCACCACTATGCGATCGCGACCAGCTCTATGTGATTGCATAGAGCAAATTCCAGCACCACACTGCCACTCCAATTCTACTATGCGAACGCAACCATCACCATGCGAACGCAGTGACCAAGACTGCTCACACTACGCGATCGCAATTCACAAAAAATCCACCTGGCCTCAGCTTACTCTACGCGATCGCGGATGAACTCACGTGATCGCAATGAACAAATCACTGCTGCTAAAACACCAGAAAAACCAGCAATCTCCCAAAGACCAAAAATGTCTGTTTGAGCATCTGAAATACACTCGAGGCCCTCGGGACCACAACCAGACCTACCAACATATCCCATAACATCATTCAAGCTTAGTCGAGCCTTCGAAACACCAAAAACAACACAAAACCACCAAAATCACATCAAATTCAAGCCTATAAACTTTGATTTTTCTAAACTTCGCCAAAGATGTTGAAACCATCAAAAAGACATCCGATTGACTTGAAAATTTGCACACTTCCAAAATGACATTACGAACCTGCTCCAACTGTCATAATTCCATTCCGACCCCGATTGCCTATTTTCTCCTACTGACCGGAAATCGCCAAAAACTAACTTTCGCCAATTCAAGCCTAATTCTACACTAGACATCCAAACTTCATTCCGAACACACTCCTAAGTCCCAAATCACCCAACGAAGCTATCTGAACCATAAAATCCACAAATCTGAGGTCGTTTACCAATAAGTCAACTTTCGGTTGACTTTTGCACTACTGAACTAAGATAAGAGACTAAGTGTCTCATTTCTCTCCAAAAATCGCTCCGAACCCGAGACAATCAATCTAACACAACATAATGAAGATGAACCACATATGATGAAGCCGAAACGGGGGAAACGGGGCTAAACTCTCTGAACGACCGGCCGGTCGTTACAAAACTAGGATTAGGATAATTCCTAAGCTTAAATCACTTCTTGGTTTGGATTCAAACATGTTTCATGATAACCATAAAATTTTCAGAAATGGGTTTTACAGGAATGTATTGTAGGAATTTTCCTGAAGCAATTCACATTGCTTATGGAAATCACGTTACTATTCCTTAGCTAATGACTAATCCCCAAAGGTTCTCTTAGTATGCCACCTTGAAATGTGACGTATGAGTCACTTAATCTTTATGTGGCTGCCACGTGGCGATGGTGTGGGAAGGTTTAATCTTTATCCACTTATTAGGTAATTAGGTAGTGTCCCGTTATCTGATAATTAACCAATTACCCGCATAATTAAGAATGGTCTCAAATTACTTAAAACTCTACTTATTTTTAATACATTTTATATACCTTACTATAATATACTTTACTATCGTGGTCATGTGGTACCATATAAAATTAATACATACATTATTATTTTATTAAAATATCCATGTAAAAAATGCACATATTTTCTCAACTTATAATATTCCTAATCTCATAAAAAAAGTACAAATTTTCGTACACTTAATTCTTAAAATGGTAAAAAGTTAACCTTCTTTTCATGTGAGAAAATAATTTTTATCTTTAAAATAAAGAAAATCTCGTAAACTTTCTCATATTATGTGTATAATTGAAAGTAGTAATATTAATAAATATATAAAATCATACTTTTTAAACTTTTTATAAAAATGTTCCACTCAAAATACCATATCAAATGTATATAACGGTATCAATATTATTAAACTTACAGGGTCTTAAAATAACAATGTCTTAAACCCTCTATGGTTCCTAATAGACATAATCCCTTTCGTACTCTTGTGGATTTACTACGACACATCATAATTCTAATGTACGGGATGTAACAGATACCCTTCATAAACGCGTGCTGACTTACGCGAATGCGATAAGTGGGCCTGGGGGAGGGGGCTCGATTTGTTTTACGCGAACGCGACCATTGGGCCGCGATCACGATGGTCACAGGTCGCCAAGCATCACGAACGCGTTCGATCCCTCGCGAACACGAAGGCCACTGAGCCATGATACTACGCGATCGCGACAGGCCCATCGCGAACGCGATGAAGTCCTGTCCAGCGATTTAATAACAGAATTAAAATGGGCACCAACTATTTTTCTCATATTTTCGAACTAAGAACACCTAGGGGCGATTTTCAATCCAAAAGTTCATCCCCAAAGTGTTGGTAAACAATTTTAAACTATTTTCTTTCAATTACCCATTGTTCTTCATCACTTTTCAATCAAAAATCAAGGGTTTTCATGGTAGAAAGTGGGGGTTTGGGTAGAACTAAAGAATTTTGACCTCGAATTGGGGTCGGATTTCGAAAATAATTACATATTCGGGCTCGGGGTGAATGGTTAAACGAAATTTGATCCGAACTCCGAGTTTGGACCAAGCGGGCCCGGGGTCGATTTTTAACTTTTCTTGAGAAAACTTAGGAAACCCATATTTTTGCATTAAAGTTAGCTCCTTTAGCACTAATTAATGACATTGAACTAATTATGATTAGATACGAGTGTGTTGGAGTGAATTCAAAAGGAAAAGCTGCAATTGAGCAGTGAGTGGCCTGCGAAATTGTGGTAAGTGTTTGGTTCAACCTTTACTTGAGGGATTAGGAATCCCCAACTTAAATGCTATGTGAAATTGCATGTGTATGGTGTATAGGTGAGGTTACGAGTATCTATGCACCACCAAATTATCTGGTTAGCATGGTCCCTTCCCCGTTTCCAATTTATTATATTTTTGTCTTAATTGTTTCATGATCATTGATGCATCCATGCCTACTTGTTTGTTAGATATTGTTTCACTTATTTGGAAGTATTAATTGTTCCTTAGCTTCATTGTGGTACATTAATGGTTGAGCTGGTTGTCGGTGTTTTATAATACATTCCGGTTGGTTTTGCTGTGTAATGATAATTAGTGAAGCTTCTGAATAGTACAACTTTTTGTTTACCATTATTGAGACATAAATACTGTGAAAGACTTTGATCTAATTTGTGAAAATTTTATTATAAATAATGGGATGTAATTATCTATTGGGAGCGGGTTGCACGCCGCAACAAGGATAAATAAGGGTGGACAAGTGGGATCGTGTAGCACGCCACAACAGGAGAAATAAGGGTGATATATATATATATATATATATATATATATATATAGGGATGAGAAATAATGGTGGACAGGTGGGATCGGGTTGCACGCTGCAACAAGGGGTAATAAGGGAGAATATTCATGTTTCAGTGGTTATATGATAAAGACTGGAAAACACCCTGTTTTATTTTGTTATTCCCATATTCTGATTTTACCATTATTAAATAATAACCTGGAAATTTTCGTAAGGACTGGTTATAGCTCAGATCTGGAAAAGTTAGCTGAGTTATTTTTTTAATTGCTGCAAGTTATTGTTTATTTATTTTAGTATCCCCTTCTTTCTTTATTATACATTGTATCCAGGTTATATTATAAATGCCCCGGCGTAGCCTCGTCACTACCTCGTCGAGGTTAGGCTCGGGACTTACCAGTACATGGAGTCGGTTGTACTGATACTGCACTCTGCATTTCTTGTGCAGATCCAGATTCCGGCCAGAGTTGATTTTCGAGTAGTATTTGATCATTTGTACGGAGACACGAGGTAGATCTGCTGGCGTCCGCAGTTTTCTAGAGTCTTCTCCACATTATTTTAGTTACTGTTTTTATTTCATTCAAAATAGATATATATTTCCTTTCAGCCAAATACTTGTGGTATTCTTTAGTAGTTCGTGAATTGTGACTCCAAATCCTGAGTAGATAGACATTTGTATTAGTTTCGAGTTTCATTTCATTATTTCACACATTATTCTGGATTCATTTATTAGATAATATTAGACCTAGTATTATGTTTTAATTGTTTTAAATGTTGAATCCCTCTAACATTGGCTTGCCTAGCAAGTATGATGTTAGGCACCATCACGATCCCGAGGGTTGGGAATTTGGGTCGTGATAAGTTGGTATTAGAGCATTAGGTTTCCTAGGTCTCACAATTCATAAACAAGCTTAATAGAGTCTGAGGGATCAGTACAGAGACGTGTGTACTTATATCTCAAAGGCTATAAAGTTAGGAACAAACTCATTATCTTTCAACTCTGTCGTGCGATTCTTGTTATCTAAAATACTGATTGAACTCTTCAATTCTCTCGCAGATGGCGAGAACACGTGCTTCTTCTTCCGCTGACCAACAATCATGTCCTCCGGTAGCAGCAGCTCCTACAAGGGGCAGAGGCCATGCCAGAGGCTGAGGTAGGGGCAGGACTCAGCCCATTGCTCAGGCAGCAGCCCCGGGTGTGGAGCCTCAGATAGAGATTGATGAGGGGGATTCAGCTCAGACCTTTCCAACAGGACCAGCTCAGGTCCCAGAGGGGTTTATTTCTACCCCGGTGCTTCAGGATGCTTTGGTCCGATTAGTGGGCCTTATGGAGAGTGTATCCCAGACCGCCGCACTCCCCGTGGTAGCAGCCATATCTCAGGTTGGAGGAGGGGTCCAGACTCCTGCTACCCATATCCTGAGCAGATTACCCCTCAGATTCAGACCCCAACAACTAATCCAGTTGAGGTAGTTCAGCCAGTTGCTACAGTACCGCTTGTTGATGGGGAAACTATGTCCTCCGATGCTTTGTGGAGATTGGATAGGTTCATCAAGCTTTTCCCTGTTTATTTAAGTGGTTCTACTTCAAAGGATCCTCAGGAATACCTTGTTAGCTGTCATGAGGTTCTTCGGAACATGGGTATTTTAGAGACCAATTCGACTTCACCGTTTTTCAGATGACTGGTTCCGCCAAGAAATTGTGAAGGTATTATTTGTTGAGTAGACCAGCTGGGTCACCTACTCTGACTTGGGATTAGTTTTCACACCTCTTTTTGGAGAAGTTTTTTCTTATCACTACCAGGGAGGAGAACCGTCGTCAGTTTGAGCGTCTTCAATAGGGAAGCATGACTGCTACCCAGTATGAGAATCTCTTTTTGGATTTGGCACGACATGTTATTCTTTTGTTACCCACATAGAGAGAGGGGTTAGGAGATTTATTGAGGGTCTTGCTCAGCGATCAGATTGTAGATGGCTAAGGAGACAAGGAGCGATATTTCCTTTCAGGATGTGGCCAATGTGGCTAGGAGAGTTAAGGTGGTTCTCAGATTGGGAGGTCAGTGTTCGGACAAGAGACCTCGCCATTCCGGTGGATATAGCGGTGCCTCATCTAGAAGCGGGGGTTCTTTCAGTAGAGGCCATTCTTCCAGGCCATTTCATTCAGAACTTTAAGCATCTCATGGTACCTCAGGTGGTCGTGGTTCTTATATACCTCCTTCTTCTCAGCCAATCTATAGTGCGCCATCAGCTTCTATCATAGCACCTCCTCTGCAGAGTTATTATCATGGTCAGCCGGCTCGTCAGGATCAGCCTCTATATCAGGAAGGACGCTTTGAGTGTGGTGAATATGGGAATATTCGGAGAGCTTGTCCAAGATTTTCGGGTAATCAGCTTCAATGTCAAGATTCTCGTGCCATAGTTCCGGCACCAGGTGCAGCACCACCTGCGCAGCCAGCCAGGGGTATGGGTCAAGTAGCCAGAGGTAGGGGCCAGATTGTTAGAGGTGGAGGCCAGCCCGCTAGAGGTAGAGGCCAGCCCGCTAGAGGTGGAGGTTCGCTTATCAAAGGTCCTCCCAGAGACGTGGTTCAGGGTGGTGGGGCCCAGCCCCGATTGTATGCATTTCCAGCCAGACCTGAGGCGGAGTCCTCCGATGCTATTATCACAGGTACCATTTCAATTTGCAATAGAGATGCTTCAGTTCTGTTTGATCCGGGGTCTACTTACTCTTGTGTATCATCTTACTTTGCTTCATATTTGGTTGTGCTCCGTGCTTGAGTGTCCCTGTTTATGTGTCTACGCCCGTGGGGGATGCTATTGTTGTAGATCGTGTGTATCATTCGTGTGTGGTCGTTATTGAGGGTCTTGAAACCACTGTGGACCTTTTGCTTCTTGATATGGTGGATTTTGATGTCATTTTGGGCATGGATTGGTTGTCACCTTATTATTCAATCTTGGACTATCACGCCAAGACAGTTATGTTAGCTTTGCCAGGGTTGTCTCGATTAGAGTGGAAAGGGACTAATGGTCATTCTTCCAGCAGAGTTATTTCTTATGCCAAGGCTCGTCGCATGGTTGAAAAGGGGTGTTTGGCTTATTCGGCTCATGTTCGTGATTCTAATGTTGAGGCTTCTTCTATAGATTCGATGCCTTTTGTTCGTGAGTTTCCCGAGGTGTTTCCTATAGACCTGCCGGGGATGCCACCCGACAGGGGTATTGATTTTTGCATTGATGTGACTCCGGACACTCAACAATTTCTATTCCTCCATACCGGATGGCCCTACTAGAATTGAAAGAGCAGTTGCAAGACCTGCTTGATAAGGGCTTCATTAGACCTAGTGTCTCGCCCTGGGGTGCACCAGTTTTGTTCGTAAAAAAGAAGGATGGATCGATTAGGATGTGTATAGATTACCTGCAGTTGAAGGTTTATGAGAAGAATTATCATGTCCATGACTTAGAGTTGGTAGCCATTGTTCACGCATTGAAGATTTGGAGGCACTATCTCTATGGTGTGCCGTGTCAGGTTTTCACGGATCATCGCAGTCTTCAGTACTTGTTCAAGCAAAAGGATCTTAATTTGAGGCAGAGGAGGTGGTTAGATTTATTGAAAGATTATGACGTCACTATATTGTATCATCCGAGGAAGGACAATGTGGTGGCCGATACATTGAGTAGGAAGGCAATAAGTATGGGCAGCCTTGCATTCATTCTAGTCGGTGAGACACTGTTAGCTTCAGATATTCAGACTTTGGCTAATCAGTTCATGAGGTTGGATATTTTTCCCAGTCGTGTTCTAGCTTGTACAGTCGCTTGGTCTTCCTTATTTGAGAGTATCAGAGATCGGTAGGATGATGACCCGCATTTGATGGTCCTTAAGGAAACAGTTCGGCTCGGTGGTGCCAAGCAGGTTACAGTTGGAGATGATGGTGTTTTGAGGATGCATGGTCGAGTGTGTGTGCCTAATGTTGATGGGCTTCGTGAGTTGATCCTTGAGGAGTCTCACAGTTCTAAGTATTCTATTCACCCGGGTGCTGCCAAGATGTACCAAGACCTGCGGTAGCATTATTGGTGGCGGAGGATGAAGAAGGATATTGTTGCTTATGTGGCTCGTTGCTTGAATTGTCAACAGGTGAAGTATGAGCATCAGATACCCGGTGGTTTTCTTCAGCGGATAGAGATTCCTGAGTGAAAGTGGGAGCGTTTTGGACTCCCACGAACTCAGAGGAAGTTTGACGTTGTTTTGGTTATTATAAATAGGCTGACTAAATCAGCACATTTCATTCTGGTGGCAAGTAATTATACTTTGGAGTGATTGGCAGAGATATACATTCGGGAGATCGTTTGTCTTCATGGTGTGCTAGTGTCTATTATTTCTGAACGAGGTACGTAGTTTACCTCGCACTTTTGGAGGGCAGTTCATCGTGAGTTGGGTACACGGGTTGAGTTGAGCACAGTATTCCATCCGCAGACAAACGGACAATCCGAGCGTACTATTCAGATCTTGGAGGATATGCCCCGCGCCTGTGTTATTTACTTTGGAGGTCCTTGGGATCAGTTCTTGCCGTTAGAGGAGTTTGCCTACAATAACAGCTACCAGTAGAGCATTCAGATGGCTCCCTATGAGGCATTATATGGTAGACGGTACAGATCGCCAGTTAGATGGTTTGAGCCAGGAGAGGCTTGCTTATTGGGTACAGACTTAGTTCAGGAGGCCTTGGACAAGGTCAAGATAATACAGGATCGACTTCGTACAGCTCAGTCCAAGCAAAAGAGTTATGCCGACCGTAAAGTTCACGATGTAGCATTCATGGTTGGAGAGAGGGTATTACTTCAGGTATCACCCATGAAGGGTGTTATGATATTCGGGAAGAAGGGCAAGTTGAGCCCTAAGTATATCAGGCCATTTGAGATTCTCGAGAGAGTGGGAGAGATAGCTTATAGATTTGTGTTGCCTCCAGGGTTATCCTCAGTTCATCCGGTATTCCATGTGTCTATGCTCCAGAAATATCGTGGTGACCCGTTCCACGTGTTAGATTTCAGCACCGTCCAATTGGACAAGGATTTGACTTATGAAGAGGAGTCGGTAGCCATTTTAGACCGGCAGGTTCGTCAGTTGAGGTCAGAGACTTACCCTTCAGTTCGAGTGCAGTGGAAAGGTCAGCCTATCGAGGCAGCTACTTGGGAGTCCGAGTCGGACATGCGAAGTAGATATCAACACTTGTTCGCCAGTTCAAGTACTTTTCTATGTCCGTTCAAGGACGAACGTTTGTTTTAGAGGTGGAGATTGTGATGACCCAAAGGGTCATCTTATGAATTAATACTCCATTCCAGGCTCATTAGCCTTAAAAATATTAATTTTATTTACCTCGATTTGTGTGCATAGTCCTGGAATGAATCCGGAAAGCCTTTATGTGAAATTATCTGAAATAATAATTTTTGAGAGTTAAAATTGATTTTTAGTTAACTTTAGTCAGCGTTCTGAGTAAACAGGCTCGGACCCGTGTTCGGACGGTCCCGGGAGGTCCGTAGTAAAATATGGGGCTTGGGCGTATGCCCGAAATTGAATTCCGAGGTCCCTAGCTTTAGAAATCAATTTTTTGAAGAAAATTATTATACTGGTTTTTAAAGGAAATAAAGAAATGAATTAATGTTTCAACTCGTTGGTATCGGGCCCGTATTTTGGTTCCGGAGATCAGTACAGGTTTATTATAATGTTTAAGTACTGTCTGTGAAATTTGGTGGAAATCGGAGTTCATTTGACGTGATTCGGACGTCCATTTGAGAAAATAGAGAAATTGAAGTGTTCTTGAGAAAATCATGAGTTTTGAGGTTAAATTCGTAGTTTTAGGTGTTATTTTTGTGATTTGATCGTACAAGCAAGTCTGTATGTTATTTTTAGACATTCGTGCATGTTTGGTTTGGAGCCCCGAGGGCTCGTGTGAGTTTCGGGTAGGCTTCGGGATGTTTTGAACTTGTAAAAGTCTGTTGTTTTGTTGGTATTGGTGCATTGGTGCGATCCACTTCACGATCGTGAAGCTTCTCCCGTGATCACGTAGAATAAAATGTACTGGGGTCATTTTGTTCTTCGCGAACACGAAGCACTGGTGGGATACCCTTCGCGAACGCGTGCTGACTTACGCGAACGCAATGAGTAAGTGGGTCTGGGGTAGGGGACTCAATTTGTTCTACGCGAACGCGACCATTGGGTCGCCATCACGATGATCACAGGTCGCCAAGCATTGTGAACGCGTTCGATCCCTCGCGAACACGAAGGCCATTGGGCCATGATACTACGCGATCGCGACAGGCCCATCACGAACGGGATGAAGGCCTGTCCAGCGATTTAATAACCGAATTAAAATGGGCAGCAACTATTTTTCTCATATTTTCGAACTAAGAAGATCTAGAGGCGATTTTCAACCGACAAGTTCATCTCCAAAGTATTGGTAAACGATTCTAAACTATTTTCTTTCAATTACCCATTGTTTTTCATCACTTTTCAATAAAAAATCAAGGGTTTTCATGGTAGAAATTGGGGGTTTGGATAGAACTAGAGAATTTTGTAAAAATGGAATTTTGACCTCGAATTGGGGTCGGATTTCCAAACTAATTACATATTCAGGCTCGGGGGTGAATGGGTAAACGGAATTTGATCTGAACCCCGAGTTTGGACCAAGCAGTCTCGGGGTCGTTTTTAACTTTTTTTTAGAAAACTTAAGAAAACCATAGTTTTGCATTAAAGTTAGCTCCTTTAGCACTAATTAATGATATTGAACTAATTATGATTAGATACGAGTGTGTTGGAGTGAATTCGAAAGGAATAGTTGCAATTGAATAATGAGTGGCCCTCGAAATTGAGGTAAGTGTTTGGTTTAACCTTGACTTGAGGGATTATGAATTCCCAACTTAAATGCTATGTGAAATTGCATGTCTGTGGTGTATATCTGAGGTGATGAGTATCTATGCACCACCAAATTATCTGGTTAGCATGGTCCCTTCCCCGTTTCCAATTTATTATATTCCTGTCTTAATTGTTTCATGATCATTGATGACTCCATGCCTACTTGTTTGTTAGATATTGTTTCACTTATTTGGAAGTATTAATTGTTCCTTAGCTTCATTGTGGTACATTAATGGTTGAGCTGGTTGTCGGTGTTTTGTGATACATTCCGATTGGTTTCGATGTGCAATGATAATTAGTGAAGCTTCTGAATAGTACAACTTTCTGTTTACCATTGTTGAGACATAAATACTGTGAAATACTTTGATCTAATTTGTGAAACTTTTATTATAAATAATGAGATGTGATTATCTGGTGGGAGCGAGTTGCACGCCACAACAAGGAATAATAAGGGTGGACAGGTGGGATCGGGTTGCACGCTGCAACAGGAGAAATAAGGGTGATATATATATATATATATATATATATATAGGGAGGGGCAATAAGGGTGGACAGGTGGGATCGGGTTGCATACCGCAACAAGGAGTAATAAGGGAGAATATTCATGTTTCACTGGTTATATGATAAAGACTGGAAAACTCCCTATTTTATTTTGTTGTTCCCATATTCTGCTTTTACCATTATTTAAATTATAACCAAGAAATTTTTGTAAGGACTAGTTATAGCTGAGATCTAGAAAAGTTAGTTGGGTTATTTTATTAATTGCTGCAAGTTATTGTTTATTTATTTTAGTATCCCTTTCTTGATTTATTATACATTGTATCCAGGTTATATTATAAATGCCCCGCCGTAGCCTCGTCGAGGTTAGGCTCGGCACTTACCAGTACATGGGGTCGGTTGTACTGATATTGCACTCTGCACTTCTTGTGCAGATCCAGATTTTGGCCAGAGTTGATTTTTGAGTAGTAGTTGATCATTCGTACGGAGACACGAGGTAGATCTGCTGGCATCCGCAGATTCCTGGAGTCTTCTCCACATTATTTTAGTTACTATTTTTATTTCATTCAAAATAGATATATATTTCCTTTCAGCCAAATACTTGTAGTATTCTTTAGTAGTTCGTGAATTGTGACTCCAAATCCTGGGTAGCTAAACATTTGTATTAGTTTCGAGTTTCGTTTCATTATTTCACACATAATTTTGAATTCATTTATTGAATAATATTAGACCTAGTATTATGTTTTAATTGTTTTAAATGCTGAATCCCTCTAACATTGGCTTGCCTAGCAAGTATGGTGTTAGGCGCCATCACAATCCCGGGGGTTAGAAATTTGGGTTGTGACACTAAAACACTCAAAATGACTAGTCGGATCATTAATTGAACCCCACATGAGCACTCAACTTTCGCAAATTCTACTCAAGCTTCACAAACGCAAAACTGGCAAATGCGCTCGCTAGCATGCTAATGCAACACTGCCGTTCCTCTTCTTTTTTTTCTCCCAAATTCAAGGTGATATCCACAAATGCGACATCCGTATTTGCGAACATGTCATTGCAAATGCGATAACAACAGTACCAGTAAAGGACAACATCCCAAAAATTATTCGAAACCCTCTCGAAACTTACCCAGGCCCTTCAGGACCCCATCCAATCATCCAAACGAGTATATAAATGTAACACAAATCGCACGTATGCTCAAAACATCAAAGCAACATAAAAAATTAAGAAACAAGCATCAAAACTCAAGAATTTCCAATCTTCATAATTCAATTCTAGCTTTTGACTAGAAGAGCCGAAATGACCTTGGGTCATCCGAGACCCTAACCAAACATACGTACAAGTCCAAAAATATCACACAAAACTAAGGAAATATCAAATCGCTAATCCAGAGATGTTTACACAAAAGTCAAACACAGGTCAATTCCAACAACTTAAAACTTCTAAAATGAGATTCTTTTTCAAAACACTCAAAAATTAAAAAACCTCGCATGCAAGTCGTAAAACATCAAATAGGCCTACTCGATGTCTCGAATTTCAAAACGAAGCGCTAGAACTCAAAATGACTTCACTACACACAATGGCTAAAATCAAGGATCTTTTAGCTTCATCATAGACACTAGTCTGTCTTCTTAACCAATCCATCGTAATACTTCAAACGCTGACCATTTACTTGAAACTTCCTACTACCATTTTCAATCTCAACTTCAACTGCTTCATTTGGAAATACATGAATCACTCTAAACATGACTAAACTTCTTTTCCAACTTCCATGGGAAGAGTTTGGGTCATGAATTATACAACAGTACTCGATCTCTAGTATTAAATTATATGTTCATGATATGCATGTAATGAGCTAGTTTCATTTTCTCTTTATATAAGTTTGAGCTCTTATAAGCTTGTTGGTGAAACTCATCTAAATCATCCAACTCTGTCAATCTTTGTGCTCCAACAGCCTCCATACCCAAGTTCAAACGCCTTAGCACCTATAGAGCCTTATGCTCAAGCTATACAGGAAAATAACTGCCTTTCCAAATACAAGTTTGTATGGTAACATCCCAAGAGGACTTTTTAATGCAGTTTAATATGCCCAAAATGCATTATCCAATTTAATGTCATAAGCAGTCTGAGTAACATCGACTATTTTTGTGCGAATGCTTTTAATTTCTTTGTTAGTCACCTTCACTAGCCCACTCGTAAGTGGATGATATAGTGTTGCCACCTTATGATGAATGCCGTATTTTTCCAATATCTTATCAAAAGCTCGATTGTGAAATGGGTACCGCCATCACTAATTATTGCTCTTGGAGTACCAAATCTAGTGAAAATATTTCTTTTCAGGAGCTTGATTACTTTTTTGAGATCATTTGTTGGCATTGCAACTACCTCAACCCACTTTGACACGTAGTCAACTGCAACTAAAATGTATTTGTTACAGAATGAGATCACGAACAATCCCGTGAATTCGCTACCCCTACATCGAATACCTCAACCTTCAAGTTTCATCGCATAGGCATCTCATGTCTACGAGAGATGTTACATGTGCGCTGGCACTCATTACATTTTTTCGCCCAGTTGCGTGCATCTTCGACCACTGTTGCCCAATAGAAACCTGACTCAAAACTTTAGTTGATGTTCGGATCCCTCCAAAGTGTCCTCCATATGGGGAAGCATGGAAAGCCTGCAAAACAAAGTTTATTTCTTCCTCAAGGACACATCTCATAATCATGTTATCAATACAAATATGAAACATATACGGTTCATCCCAAAAATATGAATTGTTGTCAGGAAACAAATTTTCTTTTTATCATGAGAAAAAAAAAAGAAGGTTTCATACAAGTTTCTAGATAGTTCGCAATGTGTATTCCATGGCACCAAGTATAGTGAAGCACCTAGTTGTTCATCTGGAAAAGACTCTTGAATCTCTTCTATTTCAACTGATTCTTAACTCTTGTAGCCTTGAAAGGAGATCTGCCACTTGGCTTTCTATCCCTTTTCTTGCTTGAATCTCTAAATCAGACTCTTGCATGAGTAACAACCTATGAATCAAGTGTGGCTTGGATTCCTTCTTAGATATTAGGTACCTAAGTGTTTTATGGTCAATATAAACAATTACCTTTGACCCTATCATGTACGACCTAAACTTGTCAAATACAATAACCACTTCCAACATCTCTTTTTTCGTCATAGTGTAATTAAGTTATTCTATAACATTCTGCTTGCATAGCAAATAGGATGCATGATCTTGTCCTTCCGCTTTCCCAAAATTGCTCCAATAGTGTAATTGCTTGTATCACACACAAACTCATATGGTTGCTCCCAATCAAGTGCAACAATAAGTGGTGCAGTTACTAACCTCCTCTTAAATTCTTCAAATGCTAACCTGCAATTATTAGAGAGTACAAAAGGGTGATCCTTTTCAAGCAATTTACACAACGTATTAGCAATTTTATAGAAATCTTTGATAAACCGTCTATAAAAGTTGGCATTACCAAGAAAAATCTGTATTGCTTTAACAAAAGTGGGTGGTGGCATCGCTCTTTCACATCGACCTTAGCACGGTTGACCTCTATGATTTTCCTGGAACACGACATCCTAAGACTATGCCTTCTTGTACCATGAAATGGCATTTTTCCATGTTTAATACTAAATTTGTCTATGTACACCTCTTCAACACCCTTTTCAAATTTCTCAACCAATTGTCAAATGAATTTCCCAATATCGAAAAATTATCCATGAATATATATCGTGTCATCTACCATATCCATTAAAATAGACAGCATACACCTCTGAAATGTGGCTGGTGTGTTGCACAGTCTAAATGGCATCTTACAAAATGTGTAAGTTCCATAAGGACAAGTAAATGTGGTCTTTTCTCTATCCTTAGGGGCAAAGTGAATCTGGTTGTACCCCGAATAACCATCTAAGAAACAAAAGTACTCTCTCCTTGATAGTCTATCCAACATCTAATCTGTAAATGGAAATGAGAAATGGTATTTCCTGGTGGCATTATTAAGTTTTCTATAGTCCATACAGATGTACCATCCATTAACAGTCCTGGTACTGATCAACTCACTATTTCATTATTTACCACAGTCATCCTACCTTTCTTTGGGACATATTGAACGGGGCTCACCATGTGCTGTCAGAAATAGGGAAAATGATGCTCGTGCCTAACCACTTTATCAGTTCCTTCTTCACCACATCCTTCATGTTCGGGTTTAACCTTCTTTGATGTTCTATGAAAGGTTTGTGTCCCTCTTCTAATAGAATCTTATGCATCCAGAAAGCAGGTATAATAGCCTTGATATCAGCGATCATCTAGCCTATGGCAGTCTTATATTCTTTAAATTCTTGTATAAGCATCTCTACCTACACATTTACCAAATCATATGAGATAATAATAGGTAAAGTAGAATAAAATCCTAAGAATGCATAACTGAGATGACTTGGCAATGGCTTCAATTCTAACTGAGGCGGTCCCTCAATTGATGGCTTGGCAGGTGGTGTCTTTCTCTTGGATAAATATAGTTTCTCAAACATTGGCTCTCTTTTCCAATATTCTTGACCTTCAAGAGCCAAGACCCTATCTACCAAATCTTCACTATTCACTTTATCCAAATTCAGTAAACAAGCTCCAAAGGATCTTCAGGATGAACGATCTCCTCCTCTTCTTGCATTATCACTGTCACGCCCCAAACCTGGGGAGGCGTGGCTGGCACCCGGTGCCGTACTGGCCCGAGTGAACCACTCTGTAACTCATTTATTTTTTTTGTAACTATCATGGGCCAACATGACCACAACTCATAATGTATAACTATAGGTGGACAAACACTGTATTAATGAACCATCTTTCTTAAAACACGAATACATATGGGCCGTCAAGGCCACTGACATAATGTACAAAATGAATCTTTATCTACAAAGCCTCTAAGATTATTTGACATCAAATGGGACAGGGTACCGGCCTACCCATAAGTCTTTTAGCAAAACTCTGACATGATGACTTATAGACTCAGCTGCACTCCGAATGAGGTGGACTCTTACCGATCCTTTGCTGAATGTCAATCTCGTCTACTATGAGGGCTCGTCAAACTGATTATTTATACCATCAGGCATGAGTGCAACGTCCCCAACAAAAGGATGTCAGTACGAATAATGTACTGAGTACGTAAGGAAATATACTGAAAGCTGAGCTGAACTGATAATATAACAACTAAAAACAACTGAAAGTCAAAGATAATCTGAAGATATGCTTACCTGCTGATACTGATCCAACTCTCTCAGTATAGAAAGTAAAATAGATGTCCGGCCTTATAAGGTTCGGTATTTATATAACTGCTCTACCGTAGTAGGCTCGCTCATAGGCGCTCAGCCATACTAGGCTCTGTATCTCGACCAACTGGGCTCGCTCATAGGCGCTCGACCACAGTAGGCTCGGTATATAACTTACCATCTGATCAGAGGTTGCCCAAAGGGGTCTGCCCATCGATTATAGCTCGATGGTAATAAAAATACTGTAATACTGTATATAGATTCTTTGCTCTCTTGACTGGATGAAGATAATACTCAATTGAACATGAAGTCCTGATAACGGAGAATATTGTAACTTATGAGACTAGGATAATGTATACAATAAAGAAAATCTCATAAACTTTCTTATATTATGTGTATAATTTACCATATTCAAAAATAGTAATAATGGTAACTATCCAAAATTTTACTTATAAAACTTTTTACAAAAATATTTCACTCAATATAAATACCATATCAAAATGTATCTAACGGTATCAAAGTTGTTATACTTATGGGGTCTTATAATAATAGAGTGACAAATCCTCCATAATCTCATGAATGATCTTAATCCTTTGAAGCTCATATGGATTACTACGACTTATCTTAATATTAAAGTAGGGGATGTAACAATCACATCCACCACTTGAAAAATCAAACATTCTCCAATGTCATATGGTTGTTTCATTGACTTCTGTACATGGAAAAAAATAACTTCCTCATCATCTACATGCATCTTTAGTTCCCTTTCTTAGCTAAAAATGGTCGTCTCAATGTGAGTGGGACCTCAATATCAACCTTGCAGTCGAAGATTACAAATTTACTGAAAATATGAATTTGTCAACTTGTACTAACACATCATCAATAATACCTTCAGAGCGTTCCAAGGTACATCAGCTAGCTGCAATCTCGTAGATGTCAGCCTTAGCCTTGGTAGGCCAAGCTTGCTATAAATAGCTAGTGGCATCAAATTGATGCTAGCTGCTAAACCACATAATTCCTTGGCAAAGGAATAATCCCTAATGGTGCACAGAATGGTAAAACTTTTAGGATCTTCTAATTTTTTAGCAATGGGCATAGTAACTACAACATTACACTTCATTGACAGTTGTACGGTCGCCATGTTATGCTAGTCAATCTTCTTTGACAAAAAGTCTTTCATAATTTTAGCATGCATATGCATATTTTTCAGTGCCTCCAGTAAGGGAATATTGACACCCAACTGTTTTAGGATTTCAAAGATTTATCTTTCTTCTTTTGCTTTGTGAATCTTTGAGGGAATGGTGCATGAGGCTTCTTCTTTACAACTAAATGTTTTGCTTCTTTTTCCACCTACTTCTGTATCATTTTTTATGGCACAACCTCAGGTACTTTCTCATGCGCAATTACCTTCTCAGACATAACTTGCTGAATCACTATCTCTGTGAGGTGATTTTGATCATCTGATGCAAAATATTCAGCCATGGGTTGAAGTGCATCCCTGGTTACTTGTCCTTGTTATTGTTCTCTATCTAGATCTCTTCTATTTCTCAGGGTTATAGCTAGCACAAGATGAGTTCTGGCGCCCTTGGGATTAACAGTTATATCTCCAGGTAGAGTGCCATGTGGACTGTTGTTCTTGTTTGAGGAGAGTTGTCTCAAAGTGTTTAAATGTTCCTAATTGCAAAAGAACTACATAATTTCTTCTTCCATTTTAACTTTGTCTCCTACCAATTGTTTCAACATGCGTCTGATATCAAACATGTCATCATTCTCTTGTTTCACCATAGGCTGTGATTGTTGATATCTCTGTTATTGTTGTGGATATGTCAATTGTTGTTTCTACTGGTTGGACTCGAGTGGTCTCTTGTATGGTTCCACTTGACCTTGAGTCCTGACATTGCTGAATTATTTTTATTGCATCTGTTGTTGGGCTGGTCTCCAAGGTTATTGACCATTCTGTATATGTCCTCCATTGTAACATATTCATAACCTCACTATATCCTTGAGGTTCTTGTTTACCACTCCACGAGCAAATGTATGGTTGATTAACATATGGTGCACATAATCCTCCATTTATTATATCAACTATATGAACCTACTTTGTGCCCGTCTTATCAATCTTCTTAGTCAAAAGACTTATTTGGGTCATCCTCAGAGTAGCAATATTTTCAGCATTAGTGTTAACTGGGATCAAGTGTTACTCAATGAATTTTAGAAGTGACTGATGAATCTCGAGTCGGACAACCTGAATTCTGATCATCTTATCTAGAAGTTGTCTTGATTCAATAAATGATTTGTTCAAAAAAAGCTCCACAACTGAAGCATCAACATTAGACTTTAAACTATCATCGAGCTCCATATAAAACCTCTGCCCTAAAATCTTCTCTAGGATACCATGATGTAGACACTTTATCTTTCTTCTTTTGCTTTGCAAATCTTTGAGGGAATGGTGCATGAGGCTTCTTCTTTACAACTAACTGTTTTGCTTCTTTTTCCAACTACTTTTGTATCATTTTTTCTGGCACAACCTCAGGTACTTTCTCATGCTCAATTACCTTCTCAGACACCAGCTAAAGCATCAACATTGACCTTTAAATTATCAGCGAGTTCCATATAAAACCTCTGCCCTAACATCTACTCTAGGATATCATGATGTAGACACTTTACTAGCATCCCCTTGAATCTTTCTCACATCTCTTGTAAGTTTTCTATTCGCTTTTGCTTGAATTGCACGATTTCATCAACCTGCTTTGCCGTCTTATTTGGTGGGAAAATTTTGTTCAAAAATTGCTTGACTAGTTCATCCCAAGTACTAATGAAATTGATGGAGAGTGAATTCAGCAGACTTGTGCTCCCCCCCATTAGAGAGAATGGGAACAAGAGTAATTTGACAAAAAAATTCTCAAGTGTTGTTGCGGGTCTTCAAATTCCTTTCCTGAGACAGTCACTTATTTTGCAATAGTGCAACATATTATTTGTAAACTAAAAACTCTCAGCTTGTATCTGTGGGATGCAATTTTTGCTTCCAAATTATCAGTGTGGCTGAGCCAATCACATAAAGAAGCTTCTGGCACGAGAAGAGCAATACATAGATTAAGGTCGACATAGATTAAGGTTGTTATTATTCTCGTTGTTATTGTTTAGAATGTTGCCCATATCAACTCCAAGTTTAAGTTTATTTTGTCGTCTCAGTGATTATTTATTTTTCTTATTTTCACAATTTAATACCTTGAATGCTTGCTCGGTTCTAGAAAAGCTTCGAAAAGTTCACCGATCCTTGAGGGTTTTCTAGGCATACACTTGCACACACCGAGATTAACAATAAGTAATGAAATCGAAATAAAAATTCCAACTTTAAACACCTAGAAAATTTATTTTATTAACTAAAATTTAAACTTTAGCTCCCTGGCAACGACACAAAAAAATTGATCATGCCCAACTCTTGTCCTAAAAAAGAATAAGCGGCACTGCAAATATATTCGGTTAAAAAGTCTAGAGTCAAATCCCACAGAGAACAACGTAGTTTAGTGTAAATAGTTCCTAAGTTGTCAAGTTTAAGGGGATGAATAATTATAATGGAGTTTTCTAAAAAACTAATTCAATTAAGTACAATTAAGCGAGAAACTAAACTAAAAGAAGAATATAACTTAAGAGATTTGCAAACAATAAAAAGACCCAGGGTAGAGAATCCCCCAACTGTCGGGCTAGATCTAAGTTAACTCTTGAACTTTGTTTGACATTATTCTATCAACGTTGGACAAAATTGCTCGCTAGAGTTTTCCAACTACTAACGACACCATTCTTAAAATTTTTTTTAGCAAAATAACGAAGATGATAAATTCATTCAATTCTAGGTCACAGTCGAATGATATCCCTATAATGATTCTAACCGGATTAAACAATCTTTAATTTAGCCCAAACTAATGTTATTTGACTGACCCAAACCTGTAATTTTTTCCCAAGAATAAATATGCAATAGAGCATAAACAATTACAAGCTAAAACAATAGAAGTCATTAAAATCGCAATGAAACAAAGAGAATAAGTATCAACAATATAGGAATATTGAGTCAAGACCACCCAACAACGGGTTCATTAATATCCTAGATAGAAAATTTAGCTACTTATGCTTATTTTTAAAAATTAAATTACCATTATCAAAACAAATATCCATGACAAATAAAAATTCGAAAAGTTGAGAGGAAATTTTCAAATCTTCGACCATGATTAATTCAAGACACTCTCGAGCTCTTCTTTGCTTCAAAAACGATGTTCTCTTCCCTTTAAAGTCGAGATGGGGTTTGAGGAGATAAAAATTTTTTTATACCCTCTAAAAAATAACCAATTGACAAAAGAACCCTGTAAATTTTTGTCCCATCAACTGTGCTCCGCATGGCGCCTGTGTGGCATGCGAAGTGATTCAACAAATAATTTCAGCTCGCGGATACTCGCATTTTGTATCCAAACTGAGCTGTTTTTTTCACTTGGGTCCCAAGCAAAAATTAAAATCTTTCATTCCTTCAATTTTCAATCCAAACACTTATGTTTTGCCTTAATTCACCCTTTCATTCCTAATACATAAAATAGCTCAATTACTCATAATTTTTGTGAATTTTGCATATAAATCACTAGAAGGACTATAAAAATAAAGTGAAAAAACACTATAAAAATATATTCAAAATAGCCAAACATCGCATCTTATTTATTTTCAATATTAGGTCAGACTGCATGACACATATAATAATAACTTTATTATGGTATTCCAATTGATGTCCCAAATAATCACAATAAGGTATTTGTGCACTTCTGTGTGGAACATGATTTCTTTTATTGAGTTACCTAAATAAGATTAACATTCATTATTTTCAGGAGCTTACACTTTTTTTATCTAATTTTTAATGTATAATTCAAGTGCAATAATTTAATAATATTTATATAATTTTTAAAAATGGGCTACTCTCAGTCTTTTCTCCCAATGTCATCCACCCAACCACTTAAACTAAAAATATCCGGTGGATGTATAATATATGTATAGTTTATGTATTATATGTATAATTATGTATAATCAATGTATAAACTATGTATATGACTAGAAAAAATAAATAATAAATATGAATGACTATTTGTGTAAACATCCTAAATTTCTTTTTGTAAGGCCCAAATATTTTTCTCCCAAAGCCCAGTATACTTGCAGACTACAATTAGCCAATAAATTCCCCCTTTCCACACAAAAATAAACCCTAACCCTAAGAGTCCTGACTTGAGCAGCTCCAGACGCTCCTAACTTCTCCGGCGAACGGCGACTCAGATATCACCATGGGTATGCTTGATGGCAGTTGATCAGAACTTTCCCTCATAATCGTTTTAGTGTTGTTACTGATGAATAGAAGTTAATTTGGTGTTTGGTTTGCAAATGCAGGGAAAGTTCACGGATCACTTGCTCGTGCTGGTAAAGTGAGGGGGCAAACTCCAAAAGTTGCCAAACAGGACAAGAAGAAGAAGCCTCGCGGCCGTGCTCACAAGAGGATGCAATACAACCGTAGATTCGTCACAGCAGGTAACCCCATTTTCTCCTTTCATTCCCCTTCACTTAATCCTAATAGTGACAGTGAGATACAAATATGTAAACATTTGCTTATTAAAATTTTGTTCCAACTATAGTTATATGGTTTATGCACCCATTGCCCAAATACTTGACCCAGGGACAGCCCAGAGATTTGTTAAATCAGAGAAAATAATTTACATATGGCATAGTAAATGCTGTATAGGCTAAGCACCCACAAGTAGGGGTGGCAATTAGAGCCCATACCCATTCAACCCTCCCAAAGATCAATGGGTTGGGCTACAAACATTTTTTTTACTTTATTTTTTTGTATTTTTATTTTTTTGTTTTTTCGTTTTTCTGCACCAACCACCCTCCCCGCATAAAATATTGTTCAACTTACATATTTTAAGGTAAAAAGGCCTTTTTTTTGCTAGATGAATATGGTTCTAAAACATGGGTCAAGTTGGGCGGGTTGAGTTATGACCCATTGTTTAGCCCATATTGACCCAGCCCATCTTAGCCCAAGTACACTTTGGGCTGGATTGGGCAATGACCCATTTATTAACTTAAACCATCTTGACCCGCCCAAATTTAGCCCAACCCGCACGTTTGCCACCCCTATCCACAAGTCTTTACTGTGTAAGATTAAATTGTATGTGTATAACTGACTGTTAGACTGTTGTAGGCATACAGAATAGTGTGCCACGACATTGTCTCTGTGTGCATGTATGCGTGAGACTGATATTATGTGTGTATATTAATGTTGTTTGAAAAGTGTATTTGCTTAGTTTTTCTTAGCATAGTTCTTCCTAATTAATAAGCATTTTAGATGAACTTTATGGTTGCAAAATATACTCTGAGGTTGTCAAACTCATTTTGTGGTTGTGTGGGACCATAAGTTTCATATGAACGTATTTTAGTTTTATCTCCTCAGTTATATGAATATACGAAGATGGAAAGGCTTTGTTAGTTAGTTCAAAATACCTTAAATTGATCTTTGTGTCTTTCTGTTGACTGTGTTTCTGCATTTGCGTATACCGTCATATTTGATAATAATCCTTCATATTTGATAATAATCCATGGTAGTTAAATTGATCTTTGTGTCTATTTCTGTTG
This sequence comes from Nicotiana knightiana, assembly GCA_005239525.1. Lineage (NCBI taxonomy): Eukaryota > Viridiplantae > Streptophyta > Magnoliopsida > Solanales > Solanaceae > Nicotiana > Nicotiana knightiana. The sequence continues at coordinate 49,441 of ML407789.1, read as the reverse complement.
ACTGTGTTTCTGTATTTGGGTATACCGTCATATTTGATAATAATCCTTCATATTTGATAATAATCCATGGTAGTTAAATTGATCTTTGTGTCTATTTCTGTTGACTGTGTTTCTTTATTTGCGTATACCGTCATATTTGGTAATAATCCTTCATATTTGATAATAATCCATGGTAGTTACTTGTCTGTACACTGCATTGTCATGACTTTGATGTGCTAAGAAACTATTGAAGTTTCTTTTTGCCACATTGATTTACCACTTACGGAATGCCGCTAATGTTTGCAGTTGTTGGTTTCGGGAAGAAGAGGGGCCCGAACTCATCCGAGAAGTAAATGAAGAAATGACTTTATTTTTAGGTGAAGAAAGTTGCTGAAGTTCAATGAGTTGTATTTGCATTCTGTTGCTTCTGAGAATACTCCAGACAATACAATGTTAGCACTATTATACAATTGGTTTCTGTAGTTCGAATGAAATGCGGTAAGCAAGAATTCAAATGAGTTTCTGCTTGGTCTTTTAATGCTATTTATTGTTAGCCACATGTTATTCATATGTTCATCCAAGGGGCGTAATACTTCTGATTTTCGAGATGAATGCCACTATGTTACTGTGTTATGAAATTCTACATAGAGGAGAAGTTTGTGTTTCAGAAAAGATCTCTTGTGCTGACCGTAATCTTTAGTGATCTTATATGGATTGCAGCTCCTTAAATCTCTGTTTAGTGATATCTTCTTTTAAAGTCAATGATTGTTTTTGTTCTGTCTGTACATTTGGTTTTACAGTGTCAGATTTAGAATTTCTCCCGACTCTACTTGAGGCATTCATTCAGCTTTTAATATATGCACTTTGTGCTGTTTGTTTGTTGATTGTAAGAATGGGTATGAAGAAATAGTGCTAATCTGCTCTCAACAGTGAGATAAAATTAGAAACTCCATCCTTCTAGGATCGTAACTCTGCCCTAGCTCCTTATTAGTTAATGTGACATCTTTCTTCTGCATTGTACACAGAATTAGACTGACATTCAGTAGGATGGATTGATCCAATTAGGCCATTTGCTTAGGAGTTAGAGTTCGGCTTTCTGGAAATGTAATTGGTTCGATTTTTTCCTTAGCTTACAGGAAAATTGAAACCCCATGCATTGCTATCTTCTCCGCAATTGATGCTCTCCTCTGCTTCTGCACCTTTTCAAATTTTGCCATGACCATACTGAGCTATCACCTTCAGTATAACTATTTGCTACTAAAATCATACTAGTTTTTTGGGATAATACATAATTACCCCCGGGGGTTGAATCAATTTTTCAGATGCACCCTTTATCTTTGCGGGGATCCTATGATCCCCTTGGCAATGTATAAAATGAAATAAATAACACCTTCAGTGCTGATGTGGCACAGAGAGTGCATATCCCCAACCCTCCACGTGTGAGGAACAATGAAAACAAGGCAAAAAGGTTTTGATGGGACCCACATTATTCATTTTGACTCCATATCCATTCATCTTCTTCATTTTCTTTCTTCCTTCCCATCCAATAGCCACTGAAAGAAAAAATCAAGCTTTCTCATTCCGATTTCATCAAACTTTCCACGTCATCTCACATCTATCTTCCATCTCTAACACTTTCCACTATTTTTAGAGCTATAAGAAAACACACCAAAAAAAATACGCTTTTGAATTTCCGCAATTAAATCCACTAAAATTTAAAAAGAATGTTTATTTGTAATAAAAGAACCTTCCAAATGTTGTTCTACTATCACAACCCATCCCAATTCTTCATTCTTCTGAAAATTCACCTTATCACCCACTGTTGTTTGCAGAAATATTTGCAAATAATTAATAGCAAGACAGCAACGGCAAAATACATTCTTTCGATATCTTACATCTTAAAACTTATTTCTATTTGAATATAGTAGCAAGAATTTTTGACGGCTGAGATTTGTGAAAGTGGACGAAATCTATTTTTCAGGCTAATTTTTAGACGGGTCTTCTTTTGACAGGTCTACTATATTAGTGGGGAATCTCACCATTTATGCACACATATTCTTCTTACATAACCACAAACCCACTGATATAAGATTTGGTTAATAAAAAAAGGAATGGAAAAAAAAAATTGAAAGTATTTTGTAAAGGTCACTTTCTGGGAAGAAGAAAACAGGAAGAAGATAAAGGAAAGAGGAGAGAGAGATAAGGGAAAGAAAAAGAAACCAGAGAAAGAATATGAAAAATGAATATGTTTATTAAATGTACACGTGTCAGACGCGTGTGCTTCACTGGTCAACACATATGTGGTTTTGGCTTATTAGGAGTGTAAAATTCTATTTTGAAATCGTCCAAGGGGGTCATAGAATCCCCGCAAAGATAAAGGGTGCATCTGAAAAATTGATTTAACCCCAAGGGGTAATTATGTATTATCCCTAGTTTTTTTATATGTTAATTGGGTGACTCGATCCCCCAACAAGTTGTGTTGAACCCTGATTTATTGGCTTGTGTGGTGATATATGTAGTCAGAATCCGTGAATGTCCTGAGATATGTTGGTGCTATGGCTATTATCTTTTTGTTAGTTTGTTTAACAATACTTCGTCCCTTCAAAGGTTGGTGCAATGGCAGTTATCTGCACATTTTAAGAAAAAAATATGAACCTTAAGTTAAAAACTTCTTAGTGACGGCATAATTTGTTATGTAAACCACGTTACATTTTTGTAATGGTTATAACTATTCTCACTTTTAACTCTTACGTTGAGATTGCAATAGAAGTGATGAAAATTAAAGAGTCAAGATGAATAAGTGAAAGGAAAATATGTGTGCGCTGTTGGATTTAAAATTTAATAGAGTGAATGTCCTGAGATACTACCTCTATTTCCATTTATGATGGTGTTTGATTAGATACCGAGTTTAAAAAATAAATTTTTAATTTTATAGTCTAATAAGCCATAAAGATTTGTGCGGTTATATATCATCTTCTTAAGAGCAAAATAGACATTTAAAAGTTAAATTATTATACTAAATACAGAAATATAATAATCTTTTGGTACAAAAAAGAGTATCACGTAAATTAGGACGGATGAAGTATAAATAAGAGGAAAAACCAAGGAAACTTTATCTCCTATAGCAAACCTTTACACCTTATTTATTATAAATAATTACCTTTTTAAAAAATTATTTTCTATAGCTACCTTTTAGGTTTTATAGCAAATTATGTATTTATGGTCACTTCCTACTGTTAAGCCATTAAATACGCTGTGTAATATTTTTCTCTCTCCTACTTTCTATTCTTTCTCTCACAATAACTTCGTATAGTATACAACTTTGCTAAACCACGATCTCTCTCTCAACGCCAGTCTCTTCCCCATGAATACAACCACCATTATTAACTGATTCATCTCCCTTTTCTCTCTCAGTTTTTAAAATTGATTGCTCCAAAAAGTTGTGGTAAGTGTTAAACCTTTTAGATTTTCGCTAGCACCTTGCTTCTTCTGTATCTCTTTACTATTTTTTAAGAAATAATCACCATTATTATGCTTTCACCAGAAAACTCGAAATTTTTTCTCCAATGGATGAATCAACTCTTTTTGCAAGAGGGTTACCCGACGTATACTGACCAAAGTACTCAATTTCGAAGGGTCAACTTTCGATTTGCAAATCACTTAAGCGGAACATGTATTTGCAGGTTCAGCAACAAATACAACAACAAATATTATTGCCATATACACTGTTTTTCTCTTATTTGTATTTTGATGTATTTATATGTATTCGATAGTGCCAACACTGATTAATACTTATTCGATAGTGCCAACACTGATTAATACTTATTACGTTGACTTTCACTATTGTATTTAGATGTATTTAGATGTATACTGTTCTAGCTTTAGTTATGTATTCCAACTAAGTGTTCTCATCAGCATTCTCAAGCCAACTGTATTTTGCTGTATTTAGAACAACATCCATTGTCATATCTCTCATTTTTTATGGTAATTATCAATACATTATGTTTGTAAATCATGAATGAGTTATGTATTCCAACTAGGTGTTCTCATCAGCATTCTCAAGCCAACTGTATTTTGCTGTATTTAGAACAACATCCATTGTCATATCTCTCATTTTTTATGGTAATTATCAATACATTATGTTTGTAAATCATGAATGAGTTATGTATTCCAAATATATGTATTCATCTATATTTTCAATCATTTGTTTTATCTTTTTAATTTTTTTTGTATGCGGAAAATAAAACTCTTTGTTAAACATATGCCTATTGTATCACCACATATCAGTTCCTACAATAACACAGACATAATCTCCGACCTCAAAGAGAATCTTACTCCAGAGTAGGGGTGTACATGGACCGAGTTGGTTCGGTTTTTATTAAAACCAAACCAAACCAAACCAAACCAATTATATCGGTTTGGATTGGTTCAGTTTTGTCGGATTTTCGGATTTTTTTTGTTACATGAATATAGTTCAAATCTTACTTTGTTAAAGTTATAGATAAAGTTTTGATAAGTTAATATATTTTTAGTAAATATTGAAAAAAAACATATGATGTATTAAAATATTCTAATGGGAGAATCTTTTTAGTAATATATGATAGTTATTTTCTTAATCGTCTAAAATAATTTTCGTTAATGTACGCTTTCTAAGTTAACACATGAGAGGATCTCAAATATTTCAATATTTTTTAAAGAAAATTCAATATAAAGTCTTAAAAATATATATAAAAATTATATATTTATATGTCGGTTTGGTTCGAGTTTTCTTATTCAATACCAAACCAAGTCAAACCAAACCTAGTCATTTTTTTAATCGGTTTGGTTTGGTTTTTCGGTTTGATGCGGTTTTCCGGTTCGGTTCTTACACCCCTACTCCAGAGCAGTAGAAATTATTTTGTAATACTTGTTTTGGAAGTTCCCTCGATATGAAGCACTTTGAGGTTCAACATCAATTGTTCAGGTGCTTCATGGTTCTGCAGCTGGAAGAAAGCCATGATGATTTATTTTCAATATATGTGAATGGTACAAAATTATGCTTCTCAATCAGGAATTTTGCAGTAGTTAATGGTCTCAATTGTGTTAGTGACGCTGAAGATTTTCAGTTTAACACAAAGAAGACTAAAAGGATTATGGATACTTACTTTGGCGGTGCAAAGAATGTCAAGAAAAAAGATTCGATGAATTGCTTTGATGACAAGAATTGGGGTTATGATAACAATGGGGATGCTATTAAGATAGCTTTATTGTATTTCATACATTCTTTCATGTTATCCTTCGAGAAGAACTGCACAACCACCCAAGACTACATTTTGACTTGGTCGAGAGTGAGAGATATTCTGATTATCCATGGGCCAAGGATGCATTCCAGGTCCTTATCAGATCTATTAGCAAGAAGATGGATTCTCATAAGAAGTACTACAGGATAGCTGAGATACCTCTTACTATGCAAGTATGGTTTTATGAGTGCTGTTCAAAGGTTGAACCCAAAATTGCACTCCGAGTTGATAACCGAATGCCCAGATTACTCAATTGGAAATCTACATTCAACCAGCCAACTTATGCTTACTTGATGAACAGTATGTTCAGCGATCAAGAAAATGTGGTAAGTTACTATTATTTAATTGACTGGTATTTTAGTCAACATAATTTCTGTTAGTAAATATAGTTTTAGAATTTTTAATCAAATACAGTTGCATACATCATTCATCAATGTCCATGCTTTCATAATTAAATCAAATATAGTAGAATACATAATACAGTGTTGAAACTAAAAATTAAATACAGTTGAATTGATAATACATCTATGTCCCTGTTTTCATAAGTAAACTGAATACATAACACAATATTGAAACTAAAAATTAAATACAGTTGCATACATCATACAACAAAGTCACTATTTTCCTGTTTTCCTAGAATACATTAGAATAATACAGTTTACGGCTACACATTTAATTCAATGCTATTAATTTTATTTACAATACAACTCAATATATGTATAAAGAAAATTGCCCATATACATAAAGCATATTACACTAGTAATCATACAATAAGTGTGCTTCACATTGAGTGTGTTTCTGCTTTTAGATGAAGTACAACAACACTCAACCAAATGCTACAGAGCTTGCTGTTATTCAGGTTCCTCCGAATGGCGTTGATGTAGAGAAAAGTCCTATTCATTCAGACAACAATGATGGTGATTCTGATGACTTTAGTCCAACACCGCCCTTTCAGCCTAAGAAGAAACATGATGCAAGTGTTGATCCATCTTCATCACCGCCCCACAAAAAGTGCAAACAACAGTGAATTGATCCCTCAATTGCAGATAGTCCAATCCCACATGTGCCTGTAATACCTCAAATCAAGTTTCCTCCTACTGATAAGATTGAATTCAAGAAAACTGTATTAAGTGTTAAGAGGCATGCAGATTCTAAATCTGATGATTTGTATGGTTTGAGGCAGGATCTAAATTCATTCAAGGATTATGTAAGTATTGTTAAAACATATTCAACTGTACCGTTTATGTATTAACTTTCATATATGTTTCAAACACATCTATATGTCACGACCCCAAATCTACACTGGCCGTGATGACGCCTGTTGTGGTACTAGGCTAGCCAATTTGCTGAACATAATACAAGGAACTTTCCAGTTAGAACAATAACGCAATTTTATCAAAATCTTACGCGTTTAGTATTTCACAAATACGGATAAGAAATGAAAACATCTGAACAAAATCCTCAAAACCCGGAGTCAACAGTCACGAGCAACTAAATAGATCACAGAATCTGACACGATTTTTACTTTATACATCAAGTCTAGGAAAAATGTAAATAGCGATAAAAATGAGAGGGAGAAAGGGTGGGGCTCCGAACGGCGTGTAGCTACCTCACAGTCTCTGACAAGCTCCACTGAGGACAATTGAATCTCACTCAATCCGGGCACCTGGATCTGCACACAAGGTGCAGGGAGTAACGTGAGTACACCAACTCAGTGGAAATCAATAAATCAAGTCAGGAATCTACGTTCCGAAAGTGTCATAAAACTCCAGTTTCCCTTTTCAAATCTCATATAAAATATTGGTTCAACATTTATCGTTTAGAGGCAAGAATGTAAAGAAGAGTGAAAACAGTAGTTTCATAGCATATAAGCCCCTCGGGCACAGGGTCACTCACAAATAAAGCTTCTCACGCAAGCCTCTCAGTCACTCGTGACTCATCTCTCGTCAGTCAGCACTGATACTCAACACTCACGCTCAATAGGTACCATATAATAATCGTTGCGGCGTGCAGCCCGATCCATCACTATGCTCACAAATCCAGCTCTCGGCCTCGCTCAGTCATCACCCTCACAAGCCACTCGGGCAACTCACCACAAATCATGGGGACTCAGCCCAAAATATCTTTAATTTGTTTGAAAACAGGGTGATAAACAAGAACGATCAATGAAAAAGTATAAATCATGACTGAGAATATATTTTCTATCAAAAATAGTGTGAGAATAGTAGTAAAACACCGCTGAGGGTCCATACAGGTCGGCACAAGGCCCTAAACCTAGCATACAACCCAAATATATAGTATAAATCTCTAAAATACAAAGTATCATATGATTTCAAATCAAATACGCGACTTAATAGTCGCCCTGGGACGGACCAAGTCACAACCCCTACTGATGCACACCCACACGCCCGCCACCTAGCATGTGCGTCACCTCATTTATCAAAAAAATATGAAATACCAGGGTTTCATACCCTCAGGTCTAGATTTACGTTCGTTACTTACCTCAAACCGGAAGAAAACTACTCCGCGATGCCTTTGCCCCTCGACTCGGCCTCAACGCACTCCGAATCTATTCAAGACAGATACATATCATCAAATATGCTAAAGGGACAAAGCGCACTCGAAAATATCCAATTTACATAAAAAATCCCGAAATTGGCCAAAACCGACCCCCGGGCCCACGTCTCGAATTCTGATAAAAATCACAAAACTAGAAACCTTACGCTCTCACGAGTTCATGCATACCAAATACATCAAAATCGGACCCCAAATCGCCCCTCAAATCCCCAATTTATACTTTCAAATTTCAAGCCCTAATCTCCCAAATTTCTCCACTAAAACATGATTAAACAATGGAATAATCGCCATAAACACAAGATACAAGGTCCATGTATCTTACCTCAATGAATACACTTGATTCCCCCTTGAAACCTCAGCTCAAAGCTCTAAAATCCGTAAAAAATGGTGAAGAAATGAGTGAGAATTCGCGAAGGCAACCTTATATAGGTTCTTCCCAGCAATATCGCACCTACGACCCCATGCCCGCACCTGCAGAAAATCTCTCGCAGGTGCGGATTCTCACTTAAGCCAAATTTCCGCATATGAGGTCCTCAACATGCACCTGCGGGCTCGCAGGTGCGATCCAACTTCTGCACCTGCGCTCCCAAGCCAGGTTCCACTTTTCCGCATCTGCGCAAGGTCTTTCGCACCTACGCCTTCGCACCTGCGTCCATAGGTACGGCCACACCAGAAGGCCAACATCAGCAGCCATTTGCTGCATTTTTCCAACTTCCAACCTTCAAAAATCATCCGAAAAAAATCCCGAGCCCCTCGGGGCCTCAACCAAAAGTACCAAAAAGTCATATATCAATATACCAACCTAGTCGAACCCTCAGAACACTCAAAATAACATCAAAACTCCAAATCAAATCCAAATTCAAACCTAAGGGTTTCTAAACTTCGGAAATTCGCCAACGATGCCGAAACCACACAAATCACGTCCGAATGACCTGGAAATTTGCACACACATCCCAATGACACTATAGACTTGCTCTAACTTTCAGAATTCCATTCCGACCCCGATAACTAATTTTCCACTGCCGACCGAAAATCGCCAAAAATCCAATTTCGCCAATTCAAGCCTAATTCTACTCCGGACCTCCGAATGAAATTTCGAACACACCCCTAAGTCCCAAATCACTTAATGAAGCTATCCGAGCAACAAAAACCACAGCCCGAGATCATTTACCTATAAGTCAAATTCCGATTGACTTTTCCAACTAAATCACCAATCAAAGAGACTAAGTGTCTCATTTCTCTCCACAACCATTCTGAACCCAAACCAATCAACCCAACGCAACACAAAAGAGCTAAACCAAAAAAGAATGAAGCATAAATGGGAAAAACAGGGCTAAACTCTCAGAACGATCGGCCGGGTCGTTACATTCTCCCCCTCTTAAACAAACATTCATCCTCGAACGGGTCTTGAAACATACCCGGAGTCTCAAATAGGTAGGGATATCTGTCCGCATCTCCCACTCGGTCTCCCAGGTGGGCTCCTTCACCGGCTGCCCTCTCCATTGCACTTTTACTGAAGCTATATCCTTAGACCTCAACCTTCTGACCTGACGACCCAAAATAGCTACTGGCTCCACCTCATAAGACATATTACCCTCTAGCTGCACCGAACTGAAGTCTAAAACATGAGACGGGTCACAAATATACTTCCGAAGCATGGAAACATGAAATACTGGATGTACACTCGACAAGCTAGGTGGCAAGGCAAGTCTATAAGCCACTTCTCCAACCCTATGAAGCACTTCAAAAGGCCTAATGAACCAGGACTCAACTTGCCCCTCTTCCCAAACCGCATAACACCCTTCACGGGGGACACCTTCAGCAAGACATTCTCCCCAGCCATGAAAGACACATCCCGGACCTTCCGGTCCGCACAACTCTTCTGCCTCGACTGCGTCGTGTGAAGACGCTCCTGAATCAATTTCACCTTATCTAAAGCATCCTGAATCAGATCCGTACTTAAGAGTCTAGCTTCACCCGGCTCAAACCAACCAACCGGATATCTACACCTCCTCACATACAAAGCCTCATATGGAGCCATCTGAATACTCGACTGATAAATATTATTATATGCAAACTCCATGAGTGGCAGAAACTGGTCCCATGAACGCCCAAAGTCAGTAACACAAGCGCGCAACATATCCTCTAGAATCTGACTAGTGCGCTTGGACTGCCCGTTCGTCTGAGGGTGAAAAGCCGTGCTCAACTCAACCTGAGTACCCAACTCTCTCTGCAAGGACCTCCAGAACTACGATGTGAACTGAGTACCTCTGTCGGAGATAATGGAAACTAGAACACCATGCAGTCGAACAATCTCCCTGATATAAATCTCACCTAGCCACTCCGAAGAATAAGTAGTACCAACAGGAATGAAGTGCGCGGACTTAGTCAGCCGATCCACAATAACCCATATAACATCAAACCTCCTCGAAGTTCGTGGGAGTCCAACTACAAATTCCATGGTGATCCACTCCTATTTCCACTTAGGAATAACCAACCTCTGATGCAATCCACCTGGTCTCTGGTGCTCGTACTTGACCTACCGGCAGTTGAGACACCGAGTTACAAATCCAACAATATCCTTTTTCATACGCCTCCACCAATAATGCTGCCTCAGATCCTGATACATCTTCACGGAACCCAGATAGATGGAATACCGCGAGCTGTGGGCCTCCTCAAGAAGCAACTGCTGAAGCCCATCTACATTAGGCACACATATCCGACCTTGCATCCTCATAACACCATCATCGCCAATAAGTAAATCCCTGGCATCACCTCGCCGGACCTTATCCTGAAGAACGAGCAAATGTGGGTCATCATACTGGCGCTCTCTGATATGGTCATAAAGAGAATACCCGGAGGCTACACAAGCCAATACCCGACTAGGCTTCGATAGATCCAACCCCACCAACTGGCCCGCTAAGGCCTGAACATCAAGTGCTAATGGTCTCTCAGCTGCTGGAAGATATGCTAGACTCCCCAAACTCTCTACTTTACGACTCAAGGCATCGGCCAGTACATTGTCCTTTCCCAGATGGTATAAAATAGTGATATCATATTCCTTGAGAAGCTCCAACCATCTCCTCATAAGAAAATTCAGATCCTTCTGTTTAAACAAGTGTTGCAGGCTACAGTGATCAGTAAAAACCTCACAATGAACCCCATACAAATAATGATGCCAGATCTTCAAGGCCTGAACAATGGCTGCTAGCTTGAGATCATGCACCGGGTAATTCCTCTCATGGGTATTCAACTGGAGCGAGGCGTAGGCAATCACCTACCCTACTGCATCAAAACACAACCAATGCCTATCCTCGAGGCATCAGAATACACGGTATAAGAACCTAAAGCTGAGGTCAAATCCGTCTTGAGCTTCTAGAAGCTCTCGTCACACTCGTCTGACCACCTGAACGGAGCACCCTTCTGAGTCAATCTGGTCAAGGGTGAAGCAATAGAAGAAAACTCCTCCACAAAGCGACGGTAATATCCTGCCAAACAAAGGAAGCTCCTAATCTTTGTAGCTGAGGACGGTCTGGGCCAACTCTGCACTGCCTCTATCTTCTTCGGATCAACCTGAATACCTTTGCTGGACACGCACTTGGAGAACTTTGCATAAAGCTTCTCCTCCTTCAATCTCTGTAATACAACCCTCAAATGCTAAGCATGCTCCTCATGGCTACGAGAATACACCAGGATGTCGTCAATGAACACAATAACAAAGGAATCCAAATATGGATGAAATACGCTGTTCATCAAATGCATGAACGCTGCTGGGGTATTGGTCAGCCCAAAAGACATCACCAAGAACTCATAGTGGCCATAACGAGTCCTGAAAGCCGTCTTGGAAACATTTGAATCTCGAATCTTCAGCTAATGGTACCCGGATCTCAAGTCAATCTTAGAGAATACCCTAGCTCCCTGAAGCTGGTCAAACAAATAATCAATGCGAGGCAGATGATACTTATTCTTGACCGTAACCTTGTTCAGCTGCCTATAGTCAATACACATTCTCATGGAACCATCCTTCTTCTTCACGAACAACACCTGTGCACCCAAGGTGACATACTAGGCCGGACGAACCCCTTTTCTAAGAGTTCCTGAAGTTGCTCTTTCAATTCCTTCAATTCCGCTGGTTCCATACAATATGGTGGAATTGAAATAGGATGAGTGCCCGGCACCAGCACAATACCAAAATAAATATCCCTGTCGGGCGACATGCCTAGTAGGTCAGTAGGAAACACGTCCGGATACTCACAGACTACATGAACATAATCAACAGTGGGAGTCTCAGCACTGACATCCCTCACAAAAGCCAAATAAGACAAACATCCTTTCTCTACCATACGCTGAGCCTTTAGGTCTGAAATCATTCTACTAGGTACATAATCAATAGAACCTCTCCACTCGACTCTCGGACATCCCAGCATCGCTAAGGTCACAACCTTAGCGTGACAGTCTAGAACAACATGTCACGGAGATAGACAATCCATGCCCAATATCACATCAAAGTCATCCATGGTAAGAAATAACAGATCCGCTCGGGTCTCCAGACCCCCAATAGATATAACACATGACCGATACACTCGGTCCATAACAATAGTATCGCCCACCGGAGTCGACAAATGAACAAATGTGACCAAGGACTCGCAGGGCATATCCAGAAAGTGGGCAAAATATGATGAAACATAGGAATACATGGAACCAGGATCAAATAAGATCGAAGCATCTTGGTGACAAACTGAAACAATACTTGTAATCACTGCATCTGAGTCCATAGCATCTGGTCTGGCTGGAAGTGCATAAAAATGAGCCTGACCTCCACCAAATCGGCCTCCCCCTCTAGGGCGACCTCTAGCTACCTGACCCCCACCCCTCGCTACATGGGCAGGTGGTGCAGTAACTGGAGCTGTTGTCGAGGGATGACCCCTCTATTAAGATGGACCCCCAAGAAAATGAGGACATTGTCTCCTCATATTCCCAAACTCTCCACACTCGTAGAAACTCTTTGGTGCTGGATACGGGGACTAAAGGGAACCCTTAGCACCTGGATAACCTCTGGAAGAGTCAGGCATAGATGAGTCCTGAAATGATGGTACTCGAGATGAACTTCGGGCTGGAAGAGCACTGAATGATGGGTGCCCCTGATGAGAACTATGAGGACCACGACCAGTGGATCCCCCACGATAACCTGAGCAGTCCGACTGAGCATGCCTGAATGGATGGCCCCTGCCATGCTGGAACTGCCCCCAGAAGGAACACCACCAAAACTACCAGATCCTCGAGGCCTCTTGGCCTCCCTCTCATCTCTCTCCTAGATATGAACCGACTCGATCTCTCGTGTAATATCAACAACCTGCTCAAAAGTAGCACCCGATACCCTCTTTCTGGTCATAAGAATACAAAGTTGATACGAGAGGCCATCCACAAATCTCCTAATCCTATCTCTCTCTGTAGGGACTAACCAAATAACATGACAGGCAAGCTCTGAAAACCTCATCTCGTACTGAGACACCGTCATATCACCCTGTCGCAGCTGCTCAAACTTCCTACTCAAATCCTCTCTGCGGGACTGTGCAACATACTTCTCTAAAAAGAGAGTGGAAAACTGCTGCCAAGAAAGAGGCGCTGAACCAACGGTCCTACGCCTCTCATAAGCCTCCCACCATATAAATGTAGATCCTGAGAACTGGAAGGTAGTAAATGAGACCCCACTGGTCTCCAATATCACTACCATATGAAGCATCCTCTGACACTTGTCTACGAACCCCTAGGCATCCTCTCCCTCAGCACCACTAAAAGTCGGAAGCCGAAGCCTCTCAAATCTCTCCAACCTACACTGCTCATCGTCAGTGATAGCTGGAACCACAAAACCCTGGGCCGGTGCAACCGGCTGAACTGGAACTGCCTCCGAGGTTTAAAGACCCTGAATAACCTGCTCAGGTTTACGGGCAGCTGGAGTTTGAGTGACTCCCCCAGCCTGAGAAGTATCGGCTGGAGTAGAAATAGCGACTGACTGAGTAAGACTGTCCATGCAGTAAAAATCTGGGCCAAGGTCTCTTGAAGACCCAGAATTAAAATAGGCACAACTGGTCCCACTGGAGCATCTCTGGTTGGGACCTGATCAGAAACAATAGGTGTGTAATGACCCGACCGGTCATTTTGTGTTATCGAACCCCGTTCCCCTAAATGAAATTTCCCATAGTGGCTTATTTTGATTTATGACTTGCGGGGGCAGGTGGTCCGGGATTTGAAAGTGTTTAGAGTGCTATAGGAACACTTGGTTCCTTAAGGTTGGCCTTTAAGGCCAAGTTTGACTTCGGTCAACATTTTGGGTAAACAACTTCGGAATCTAGTTTCGATGATTCTGGATGCTTCGTATGATGATTTCAAACCTGGGCATGTGTTCAGAATGGGTTTCTGATAATCCGAGAGCGTTTCAGCGCCCAATATTGAAATAAGAAGTTCCTTAAGTTCCTATTGTGGTTTGGGACGTGTTTTTGTGTTATCGAGGTCCGAATGGAATTTCGAGACCGGGAATAGTTCAGTTATGTCATTTATGACTTGCCTACAAAAATTGGTGTCATTCCGAGTAGTATAGGTTGGTTCGGCGCGTTGTTAGTGAAGTCTAGAAAACATAAAGTTCCTAAGTTTGGTTCTAGTGGTTTTGAGGTGTGATTTTGAGTTTTACTGTTGTTTTGGGTGTTCCGAAGGCTCGAGCGAGTCCGTGTTATGATTTGGGACTTGTTGGTATATTTGGACGGGTGCTCGAGTGGTCCCAGGTGCCTCCAGGACACCACACGAGGCCAAAAACCAGCTGAAATAGCTGATGGTGCACCTGTTCTGGTGTTGACCGCAGGTGCAGTTGCCCAGTCGCAGGTGCGGGACCGCTCCTGCGATCCCAGCCTCACAGGTACGACCCCCAGCCGGCAGGCCATTTCTCGCAGGTGTGAACAAATTTCCGCCGGAGCGGAGCCACAGGTGCGGTCTCCACTCCGCAAGTGCGGGCCCAGGCTTCCTCGTCCATTTCTGCATGTGCGAGCCTTTGCTCGCAGGTGTAAGACCGCAGGTACGGTCCTCGAGCCGCAGGTGCGGAAACACTGTCAGATAGTGTGTTTCTTAAATACGGAATTCTTCATTATTTCTTCACTTCTTCCTCCATTAGAACACCTAGAGAGCTTGGAAAAGGTCTCAACGACTCAACCACTGGAAGGTAAGTAGATTCTACCCTAGAGTTAGTTAATGCATGCATTCTTAGTGGACTTTAACTACTTGATTAGTGAAAATTTAGGAAATTTGGGTAGTAACCTAGGGCCTTCGAGAATTTAGAAAATTTCCCGTGAATTGGCTATGAAATCATTCAAAAATCGTATATTAGTGATCCTTAAGCTATGGCTGAGTGTTTCCTTCGAAATTTTTTGGAATTCGAGCATGCGGGCCCGGGGTTGGATTTTAGGATTTCTTCAAGAATGGAGAATTNGAATCCGAGCATGCGGGCCCGGGGTTGGATTTTAGGATTTCTTCAAGAATGGTGAATTTGACTTAGTAGTAGGAGGATTTCCATACTTTGAGCATAAATTGATGAATTTGTATAACATTTGGCTAGTTTCGATTCCTCGGGTGTAGAGTTCGGAGTTTCGGGCGCGTTCTTGGTCCAGGGAGTAGATTCGACACAAGGTGTGTCTCCTTTCTAACCTTCTAAGGGGGAAATGTCCCCCTAGGTGCTTTAAATGACTATGTGCTAATGTTTGTGGGGGCTACGTACGTGCAAAGTGATGAGAGTCCGTACATAGCAACTATTATTATTATGTCCGGGTAGTTAGGCCTACACCATGCCTTATGATTTCCTTGAAATGAACTATATGATTAGTGAATTAATGTTACATGCGGCTTGTTTCCCTGAGATCATGGAATTTAAGAAACTTTAAGGAATTTTTCACGAAAAGTAATTGATAAAGAATAAATGTGTGGATTGTGTGTGCATGTGATCACTTCGCAATTTACATTCCATGAGCGGAGTGTTATTTCCCCCACTCTCATGGGAGCGGGACGTACACCACAACAAGATTAGAAGATATATATTATGGTTCGGGCCGTTCGACCCTCGGCAGTGCACATATATGATCATTATGATGGCTCCGGCCGGTTGTCCTTATCCTGTATGCGCATGT
>ML407789.1:0-25354 GCA_005239525.1 Nicotiana knightiana | reverse complement strand
ATTTCCATACTTTGAGCATAAATTGATGAATTTGTATAACATTTGGCTAGTTTCGAGTCCTCGGGTGTAGAGTTCAGAGTTTCGGGCGCGTTCTTGGTCCGGGGAGTAGATTCGACACGAGGTGAGTCTCCTTTCTAACCTTGTAAGGGGGAAATGTCCCCCTAGGTGCTTTAAATGACTATGTGCTAATGTTTGTGGGGACTACGTACGCGCAAAGTGATGAGAGTCCGTACATAGCGACTATTATTGTTATGTCCGGGTTGTTAGGCCTACACCATGCCTTATGATTTCTATGAAATGAACTATATGCTTAGTGAATTAATGTTACATGCGGCTTGTTTCCCTGAGATCATGGAATTTAAGAAATTTTAAGGAACTTTTCACGAAAAGTAATTGATAAAGAATAAACATGTGGATTGTGTGTGCATGTGACCGCTTCACAATTTACATTCCGCGAGCAGAGTGCTATTTCCCCCACTCTCATGGGAGCGGACCGTACGCACAACAAGTTTGGAAGATATATATTATGGTTCGGGCCGTTCGACCCTCGGCAGTGCACAAATATGATCATTATGATGGCTCAGGCCGGTTTTCCTTATCCTGTATGCACATGTTAAATAGTTAAGAATTCTTTTATGGATTTTGAGTGTTCAGATATATATATTTTTTTTAGGAAAGAAAAGAATAATGAAGTGGAAATTGTATATTTACCTCCAGTATTTATTTGAATTACTGTTATTTTAAATGCTTATTGCTTTTATCATCCTTGTATGTCCATTACTGAGTTTTATATATTGCTAAACATTTTACTGGACCTTAGTGAGTGTCAAGTCGACCTCTCGTCACTACCTCTTCGAGGTTAGGCGGGATACTCACTGGGTACATATATATTTATGTACTCATGCTGCACTTCTGTACTTAATTGTACAGGTTCTGAGGCTGGTGCATCTGGTTATCAGACCGGAGCTCGATTTTGATCTTAGTTGGACCCGACTTCACGGTGAGCTTCTTCTCCTGACGATCCTCGACAACACCATGGAGTTTTATTTTGCTTATTTCCCGTCTATTTCTTTCAGACAGTGGGATTGTATATTATGTTTTGTATATTCTGTTAGTATGCCCGTAGGACTTGTGACACTAGTTCCTGGCACACACATAGTTGTTATTTTGGTTTGCGGGTCTGTATGTATATATATTGGCTCATACCTCTTTAAATGCTTTTGTTAAAAATGGCTTGCTATCTTTTTCAATTAATGTTTGAAATTTAAAAACTTGGCACGTATTAGGATGTTTAACCAAGCATGGGAGAAATCCTTAGTAATTTAAGTGTGGGCTTGCCTAACCTCGGTGTTGGGCGCCATCACGACCTAAGTTATTATTTTGGGTCGTGACAAGGTGGGTCTATGGGTGCCGCCTCGGCCGTTGTACGGGCTGCACCTCTACCTCTACCACGACCTCGACCCCTGATGGGTCCCACTGGTGGATGATCACCCTGTTCGGTGGCACGTGTCCTCACCATCTGTGAGAGAATGAAACAATAGAAGTTTAGTTGCCAGAATCAATAGATTCGCTCGAAAATAATTCAAGAAATGTTTGATTTTGTTCTTAAGGGTTCTGCAGCCTCTCGAAGATAAGTACTGACGTCTCCGTACCGATCCACAAGACTCTACTGAACCTACTCATGACCGGTGAGTCCTATGTAACCTAGGATCTGATACCAATTTGTCACGACCCCAAATCTACACTGGCTGTGATGGCGGATATCGTGGTACTAGACTAGCCAATTTACTGAGCATAATACAAGGAACTTTCCATTTAGAAAAATAATGCAATTTTATCAAAATCTTACTCATTTAATATTTCACAAATGCGGATAAGAAATGCAAACATTTGAACAAAATGCCCAAAACCCGGAGTCAACATTAATGAGAAACTAAATTGAACACAAAATCTGACACGAATTTTCCTTTATACATCAAGTCTAGGAAAAATGTAAATAGAGACAAAAATAAGAGGGACAAAGGGTGGGGCTGCAAACGCCGTGCAACTACCTCACAATCTCTGACAAGCTCCATTGAGAACAATCGAATCTCACTCGATCTAGGCACCTGGATCTGCACACAAGGTGCAAGGAGTAATGTGAGTACACCAACTCAGTAAGTAACAAATATAAATAAGTACTTGAGTGCAGTGACGAGCTCTTTAAATCATGTGAAGATCATATAAGAAATATCAGTGGAAATCAATAAATCAAGTCAGTAATCTACGTTCCAAAAGTGTCATAAAATTCCAGCTTCCCTTTTCAAATCCCATATAAAACATTGGTTCAACATTTATCGTTTAGAGGAAAGAATGTAAAGAAGAGTGAAAACAGTAGTTTCATAGAAAATAAGCCCCTTGGAACAGTGTCACTCACAAATAAATCCTCTCGGGCAAGCCTCTCAGTCACTCGTGACTTCTCTCTCGTTAGTCAGCACTCATACTCATCACTCACGCTCAATAGTCCATATAATAACTCCTGCGGCGTGCAGCCCGATCCATAAATAGTCGACTGCGCTCACTAGGGGTGTACAGACTCCGGAGGGGCTCCTTCAGCCCAAGCACTATATCGCTGCGGCGTGCAACCCGATCCTATATATATATATATATATATAACACTGCGGCGTGCAGCCCGATCCATCACTATCCTTACAAATCCGGCTTTCGACCTCGCTCAGTCATCACCCTCACAAGCCACTCGGGCAACTCACCACAAATCACAGGGACTCAGCCCAAAATATCTTTCATTTGGTTGAAAACAGGGTGATAAACAGGAATGATCAATGAACAAGTATAAATCATGACTGAGAATATATTTTCTATCAAAAAAAGTGTTAGAATAGTAGTAAAACACCCTTGAGGGTCCAAACAGGTCGGCACAAGGCCCCACGCCTGGCATACACCCCAAAAATACAGTATAAATCTCTAAAATACGGAGTATCATATGATTTCAAATCAAATACGCGACTTAATAGTAGCCCGGGATGGACCAAGTCACAATCCCTACCGGTGCACGCCCACACGCCCGTCAGCTAGCATGTGCGTCACCTCATTTATCAAATCAATACGAAATACCAGGGTTTCATACCTCAGGTCTAGATTTACGTTTGTTACTTACCTCAAACCGGAAGAAAAATACTCCGCGATGCCTTTGCCCCTCGACTCGGCCTCAACGCGCTCCGAATATATTCAAGACAGATTCATATTATCAAAATATGCTAAAGGGACAAAGCCCACTCAAAAATATCCAATTTACATAAAAAATCCCGAAATTGGCCAAACCCGACCCCCGGGCCCACGTCTCGGATTCTGATAAAAATCACAAAACTAGAAACCTTACGCTCTCACGAGCTCATGCATACAAAATACATCAAAATCAGACCCTAAATGACCCTTTAAATCCCCAATTTATACTTTCAAATTTCAAGCCCTAATCTCCCAAATTTCTCCACTAAAACATGATTAAATAATGGAATAATTGCCATAAACACAAGATACGAGGTCTATGTAGCTTACCTCACTGAATACACTGTTCCCCCTTGAAATCCCAGCTCAAAGCTCAAAAATCCGTCAAAAATGGTTAAGAAATGAGTGAAAGTTCGCGAAGGCAACCTTATATAGGTTTTGCCCAGCAATATTGCACCTGCGACCCCATGGCCGCACCTGTGGCTCCGCACCTGCGAAAAATCCCTCGCAGGTGCGGATTCTCACTTAAGCCAAATTTTCGCATCTGCGGTCCTCAACACGCACCTGCGGGCCTGCAGGTGCGATCCAACTTCCGCACCTGCGCTCCGAGACCAGGTTCCACTTTTCCGCATCTGCGCAAGGTCTTCCACACCTGCGCCTTCGCACCTGTGGCTCCCCGTCCGCAAGTGCGGCCACACCAGAAGGCATGCACTAGCAGCCATTTGCTGCATGTTTCCAATTTCCAACCTTCAAAAATCATCCGAAATCAATCCTGAGCCTCTCGGGGTCTCAACCAAAAGTACCAACAAGTCATATATTAATATACCAACCTAGTCGAACCCTCTGAACACTCAAAATAACAGAAAAACACCAAATCAAATCCAAATTCAAACCTAACGGTTTTTAAACTTCTGAAATTCGCCAACGATGCTGAAACCACACAAATCACGTTCGAATGACCTAAAAATTTTCACACACATCCCAAATGACACTACGGACTTGCTCCAATTTCCAAAATTCCATTCCGACCCCGATAGATAATTTTCCATTACCAACCGGAGATCGCCAAAAATCCAATTTCGCCAATTCAGGTCTAATTCTACTCCAGACCTCCGAATGACATTTTGAACACACTCCTAAGTCCCAAATCACCTAATAAATCTATCCGAGCCATAAAAACCACATCCCGAGATCATTTCCAACTAAATCACCATTCGAAGATTTCCAATATAAGTCAATTTCCGGTTTACTTTTCCAACTAAATCACCATTCAAAGAGACTAAGTGTCTCATTTCTATCCATAACTCATTCCGAACCCAAACCAATCAACCCAACGCAATAAAAAAGAGCTGAGTCAAACAAGAATGAAGCAGAAATGGGAAAAACAGGACTAAACTCTCGGAATGGCCGGCTGGGTCATTACACTATAATTGTTTTTGTATTCATTAGGTGATGGGTGATTTCACTTCTCTATGAACATTGATCAACGAAAATTTCAAAAGCTTTTTGAACATGCAAAATCAAATCAGAATAGAAAAAGGTTTTACCAAAGAAAAAAATATACTGGGAGACATGATGGTGGTATTCATATGTCAACCGAGGCTAACTTGGATGATAATCCCAAATGTCAAACACAACATGATATACCTGTTGGGGAGAATTCAGAGGTTAACATTTTTTCAACCTCTCTAGTATATATGCAAGTTTGTATATGTTTTATGTAAATATAATCTGAATACACTTATATACGTGTGAATACAGTCTTATATGTATATCAGTACATGTTGCATAATAAACTTATATACATGTGCATACAGTATTAAATGCATTTTCATGATTTACTAAATACATATTGCAAAACAACATTCATAATTCTTCAGTTTAATCATGTATACAACAACATACATGATTCATAATACAGTTATATACATGTAAACACAATGTTATATCTCTATTCATGTTGTGAGTAAATATATATTGTAAAAACAGACTTTACTATTATTCATTTTATTCAAGTATACAACAAAATACATTATACAGAACATAATCATATACATGGAAATACATTAACAGAATACAAGTCTATACGCCTACTATGAAAGTGTGAAAATTTCTTTGTTTTTTACTAATCTGACAAATACAATTCTATAAAACATGTGCTATATTAATATATTTTATTGGATATTATAAGATTATGGAAAGGAAGTTGAACACCGACATTCTTGCCGATGAACTCCCACAAGCTAATAAGGTAAATCCTGTATGTGGCGACACATTATATGTATCTACTGAGGTTAATCCTGTATGTGGTGAAGTAAGAAAGGAAGGGCCTACTCCATCGAAGGTGTCGTTTGTCATACCACCTGAAACTGACGAGTATGTATCCATAGAAATACATGTATCATAATTTGAGCTGGCGGATGAGTACCTTCCAAGTCAAATTCCTGACACTAGAATTGTGATACATCAAGCAGCAAACGTTGTTGATTCAACCCCTTTACCCTATCATAGGACTCGACGTCTAAGTCGATGGTATTCTTTGCCTTACGAGTCAAACTTCGACTCGACCGATTAGTAAATACATATACAAAAACTATGTTTTATAAAGCATTGATATATTTCCTCATGATAACTATAAATAAATGTAGCTATTAATGACGATGATGAACTACAAGTGCCTCAGTAAAGTTGACTGCCATATTTAAAAAGAAACACCCATTTGAAGATGATTTAATATCGGGGCCACATCATACATTAGTTATTCAAGAATTTGAGAAATGGGTTCGTGATGGTCTTTTGTCTAAACACGATCAAAATTAAGTTACTTTTATCGATCTACAATGTACGGTTTTTATCAATTATTATATGGATATAATTTTTTTTCCAAATCCTTGTAGAAAGGATAAAGAAGACCATTATAAGAAATTCAAGTCAACACTGCCTATACCGTTGGATTTTGGAGTTCATGAAGTCACTTCAAAAAATTGGTTTTACCTTGTCTCATTTGACGGTAAACTATGGAATGACTATGTAAGATATAACACTTGTACATTCAGTTTATTTCATATTTTATACATGGTTTGTCAATACTTTGTGTTTCACTGCTTTGTTATTCGCATGTTTTTGAACACAATGTATTCAAATGTATTCGATATTAACAGAAAAATATTAATATACTGTATTCAATATATGTTAGTGTATTCTATGCTTTCATTGATTTCACTGTATTTTGGTGTATGCACTATAATCAGTGATAACATTTTATCTCAAACTTCATTATTTTTCAATGTTATGTCTAGCAATTTGTTATATGTAGTATGTATTCATCACTATGTATTTAACTGTATACACTAATTACTGTAACACTTTTTTTACAGTATGTATTTACCTGTATGCACAGTTAAACAATTACATGTATTCAGCATGTACTCACGATATTTATTCAATTTTATATACAACATATTGATGTTATATTATACTACCTGAGAAAGAAGGGCAAGTGAAACCAAACAACCAACTTTAAATATACAACTGTTGATTGTATATTCAAGACAAGAGTTGCTGAAATATTCGACAAGTATAATGATACAGATAGTAATGCAAGTGTAGCACAGAAGAAGATAATGTATGTGAATACATAAGGGGCGGAAAATTTCTAGCTAATGTACCATGGAATATGGTTGATAATGTCTTGATACCAGTCAACTTGAAGGAAAAACTTCATTGGATATTGGCAGTTGTCTCATTTAAGGAGAGATGTATCAACGTATATGACTCCTACCGATCAGCAGGCCATGATGCTTATGTGCGTACTGAGATAGATAATATTGCTAAGCTTGTACCTCTGTACCTATCGATCAGTAGTTTCTATAGAGATAAGCAAGGAATAGATTGATCTCGTGAACCAGCATACAATGACAAGGCACAAACTGATCCCTTTGATGTTGTTTTTATTTCGAATGTGCCTCAACAAAAGGCTTGGAGCATGTATGAATTCAATATTTTTTGTATTCTTGTATCATTTATAATACTAATAATATAAGTTTTATTTAATTGTGTCAATCTACATTTTCAGGGATTGTGGGTTGCATATCGCGACATACGCAAAGTATTTGAGCACTTATGGATTAGTTCCACAAACAACATTTGATGCCAATTTACTCCGTCAAAGATATGGTATCCTCCTTTGGGACTATGCTATACGGTAGATAGATGCCGATGCCATAAGCGACAATGAAGCACTCGCAAAGATTGTTAGACAAATGAAAGATTTGGATACTTCTGTGAAGATAGTTTTAGAATAGTTTTCGGTGAATATAGTTTTTGATGATAGTTTTCTGTGAAGATAGTTTTGAATATTGTTTTGGTAAAGATGGTTTTCTATTTAGAACAATCTTCTGCGATGTATTCTACAAACTTTTTGTTTGTACAAACTTTTTGTTTGTAGAATACATGAATTTATTTTTTGTCTTTATGAAGTTGATGAAGGAATATATAACTTCCTTTAAGTTAATCTGTTAACTTATATAACTGTGTTTCACTTAATTCATTTATTCAGTGTATTTTCAGTATGTATTCTTTTGTTTTTTTAATTACTGTTATATATGTATTCAGATGTATTGTTTATTAATAGCAATTAAGTTATTCCAAAATATGTTCATTAGTAAATTTGTATTACAACTTACAAGTCATGTATTCACTTTATGCACTGTATTCACTGTCTTTATTCAACAATATATAATTTCAAACCTTCACTTTATTTCACTGTTTTGTCCAGCACTATATATTCGTAAGATGTATTATGTATTCAAATATATCTGCTGTAACGACCCGGCCGGTCGTTTTGAGCTCTAGCGCGTTGTTCAGCGGTTTGAGGCCATGAGCAGCTTCGTTTCAAGTATTATGACCCGTGGGCGTGGTCGGAATTGAATTTCGGGAAGTTTAGAGTTAATTTGGAAAGAAAATTCTCAATTCGGAAGCCTTAAGTTGGAAGAATTAACTAAGATTGGAATTTTGAGTAAACGACCTCCGAATCAGGATTTAAAGGTTCCTGCAGGTTCGTATGATGATTTTGGACTTGGGCGTATGTTCGGATCGGGTTTTGGATAACCCGGGAGCGTTTCGGCGTATATTATGGAAGATAGCATTTTAGAAGAATTTCATAAATTTGGGCTGTAAGGCATTTCAGTGTTATTGATGTCCGTTTAGGATTTCGAGCCTTGGAATAGCTCCGTATGGTGATTCTGGAGTTGGGAGCGCGACCGGAAGTGAATTTGGATGTCCGTAGGTCATTTTGAAGTCATTTGGCTAAAGATAGAAATTTGAAGGTTTTTGAGAAATCCGAACGGAAGTGGAAAATTTGATATCGAGGTCGGTATGAGACTCCGGAAGTTGGAGCAGGTCCATAATGTCGAATATGACTTGTGTGCAAAATTTGAGGTCAATCGGACGTGATTTGATAGGTTTTGCCATCGGATATAGAAGTTGGAAATTTCTAAGTTCATAAAGTTTGAATTTTAGTGCGATTCGTGATTTCGGTGTTGCTTGATGTGATTTCGAGGCTCGACTAAGTTCGAATGAGGTATTAGGACTGGTTGGTAGGTTCAGTTTAGGTCCCGGGGGCCTCGGGCGTGTTTCGAATGCTCAACGGGTCGATTCGTGCCTTGTGAGGATTGCTGGTTTTTCTAGTGTGAGAGCAACAAATATTTACACAATGCGATCGCATGAGAGGGTCCGCGATCGCACAGTGAAATTTGGGAGGCTTCTGGATTTTAGCTTATGCGATCGCAGGTAAGTGTATGCGATCGCACAATGCAATTTGGAGGCTGCTGGATTTTGGTCTATGCGATCGGAGGTAGGTGTATACGATCGCACAGAGGGAAAAAAATGCGGCTTCAGGCTTATGGCTTGTGCGATCGCGAGGTTAAATGTGCGATCGCACAGTGTATGCTTAGAGGCTTCTGGGAATTTTCCTATGCAATCGCGGCTATAGGAGTGCGATCGCTTAGAGGGTTGGTCTGGGCAGTGAACTATTTTAAAACAGGATTTTGGCCATTTCCTCATTCTTTCTCATGGTTGGGGCGATTTTGGAGGATTTCAAAAGGTGATTTTCATCAAGCATCAATATGTAAGTGATTCCTTCTCATCTCAAGTTAAATACAAGGTAAATGCATTGATTAAAACATGAAAATTGTATAAAAATTGGGTTTTTGGAGGAAAAACCTAGAAATTTTATTTTGGATTTCTTCCACGAATTTGAGCATGGAATTTAGAGTAAATTGTATATTTGAGCTAGTAAGGCTATGGGTAGAGTATATCTTCGAGAAATTTCGAAATCCGGGCACGTGGGCCCGAGGACATTTTGGTCAATTAACTGAGAGGAGTTGGGAAATTATATAATTTGAATTGTTGCAAATATTAGAGTATATTTTCATTTGTTTGTCGTTATTTGGATAGTTTTGGGGCGTTGTGCGTCCATTGGAGTCGTCGAAAGGGCTTGGAAGCCGGTTATGGAATTTTGGAGCGATGTAAGTCTCCTTTCTAAATTTTCCCCCTAGGTGAACTAATTAAGTATGTCCTATTATCTTCGGGGGCTACGTACGCACGAGGTGACAGGAGTTCGCTCGTAGCTACTATCATGCCATGTCCGGGTAGTCTAGGATCCACTAGCATGCTTTACTTGTTGTACTGGTGACCTTGTCAATAAAATATCATGTGATGCTTTCAATTAGTATCTAAATCTCTGAGAAGGATAAAGTTTACTTTTCTTAATCACCTAGAAGGAGAATTGATTCTTCATTGGATAATTGTTTCGAATAAACCTATCGAGTTCGGAACCCTGTCGAAATTGGCAAGTAAATCTCCAGAAAAGTTTTAAATATTATACTCATGTTTATTAAAAGGAGAATTTTATCACTTCATTGAACAACTAATTTTCCTGATAAAAATGTGGTTTATTGGTGTGAATATGTGTAACTTTGGGTGCCTGAGTCGCATGCATGATTCGAGAGCAGGATGACCCTGTATTTATGTATATTCATGAGCACCTGAGTCGCAGGTATGATTCGCGACCAGGTTAGCCTTATTATTATTATGTTGACCGCGTCGCATGATTGATTCACGAGTGGGAAAATTGATGCATCTATGGTTCGGGCCGTTCGACCCTCGACAATGCAAAATTTATGTTTATGTTAGTTCGGGCCGTCGACCCTCGGCATTGCTTGATTATTATATTTACTGCGTATTTGCTGTGATTTATACATGTTTATCGGCCTATGGAAGTTTTAATGGCCAGTTATGAGGAAGGAGAATTTATGTGTAAAATGTGAAGTAAGTCTGATGTTTCTTATCTCGGATTATGATTAAATTGTCAACTGAAATGACGAAGATTTAAAGTGTTAAATGTGGAAGGAGTTGATATTATTTATTCCTGATTTTAATAAATTGTCTATGACATTCATGCTTAGTGTCTCACTTGAATATATATTTAATTAACCTCTAGCAAGTGTCTAATTCGACCTCTCTTCACTACCTCTCTGAGGTTAGGCGGGCGACTTACTGAGTACACGTTGTTTTCGTACTCATGCTACACTTGCTGTGCATTTTCATTGCACAGGTACTTTCATAGCGACGTGGCTGGTCTGGAGATTTAGGCGAGCTGCATCATCTGGAGGCGATCCACAGCTGACAGAGTCTCCCTCATATTGTATTTATTTCCATTTTAAATTCCTTGTCCAATTTGTATTTCGGACAAGCTTTTTAATATTTGTGAAATTCTTAGAATTTGATCATGTACTTGTGTCACCGGGTTGTTGGATGTTCGTGGGATTTAACTGAATAAATGGAATAGTTACCTGTCGTATTTATTTGATAAATTTTTATTCATTTTTATGACTTGTAAGTGAAAGGTAACAACTTTCGAAAAAAAAAGGTTAAAACAGGAAATTATATCAACTAATTAATGATTGGCTTGCCTGACGGTGGTGTCCGGCGCCATCACGACCTTAATAGATTTCAGGTCGTGACAACTTGGTATCAAAGCACTAGGTTCCCGTAGGTCTCACGAGTCATGAGCAAGTCTAGTAGATCTTGTGGATCGGTACAGAGACGTCCGTACTTGTCTTCAAGAGGCTATAAGGCTGTTAGGAGTACTTCCCTTCTTGATTCCTCATCTTGCGATTTGATTCCTTTAAGGCTTATGCCTAAGTTTATTCCTACTCAATCTTATGCGTCGCGAAGCACTTGCCATGAATCGGGAATTTGAGGAATTGTTATGGTGCTACGGATATGGTGCGAGATGTTTCCCATGTGTAGTTGGTTGGGGCTGTTGTTGTTTCCCTGCAGAAGAATATTATGTTGTTTCATCTCGGTTGATGTGTTTCTGAGAACTTTGAGGCATTTGGATTATGAATGGTCCGGTTGGGTTTGATAAAGTAGTAAGACTTGGTGTTTTCAAGTAAGGTGGAGTATTCACCTATGACGTGTATTATCGTCGTCCTTGATCGAATGGAATGTGTTAAGTTCGTCAGTGCCATGGTTTCTTCGGGTGCATGGGGCCAGAGTATGGTGAAGAAGTATTGAAGAATGCAGTTGGCAGAGAATGATATTGAATTGAGGCTAGGCGGTGGTTCCATTTCTAGGAGGCCAGGTGTAAGAAGCAGAAGTCGAGCAGTCGCAAAGTGGGGGAGCGACAGCTAGTGGTGAATATAGAAGGTATTGTAGTGCAGTTAGTAGATATCCATGGGGAGTGGGCGGACTAGTAAGGTTGGTGAATGAGAACAGGCTTAGGATGGAGTATTGATGTCGTAGAGATAGTGCAGTACATCGTCGTTGGAAGGTGTCATTTGGTGAATTACATAGGTGGGTTACCTCCTGTGAGTAGGTTAGCGGTCGTGTGGTTGTCAAGTCTCTGTGAGGGATTCTAGTGGCTATTCGGTAGGCAGGATGTGAGAATGATGCTATAGAATTTGAGTGATTAGGGAGTGCTAGCAAGAGAATTTGGAAGAATTGGACGGATCGGTTGAGTAAGATTCATGTTAAAAAAGGAGAAAGGATCTCAGCAGGGTCTAGAGTGGTGCAAGGAGTAACTTCGGGCTAAGTGGGGGAGTCCCACCACCTGCAGGTGGGTTGCAGGATTGTGTTATCATAGGGTTGCGGATTCTCGGCGTGTTGGCAAGTTATTTCAGTTAAGGGGAAAGGAGTAAAATGGTGATCGTGCGTGGGATTTGATAAATGTGTGCAAAGGTTGGCCCTGTTGGACCAGGGTTAGGCTTTGAAAGATTCAGAATTTATGCTTAAGGCATAGGCGAGTTGTAAGGGTAGTGACTCAGTCACGTGTTTCATTGAAAAAGGTGTTCACGTGCTAGGAGAGCCTTGGAGTTGATTGTATTCGGGACCAGTCAGAGTGGGTGACTCTCAATAGCGGTCCTAGTGAATTCAAAGTTAAGAATGCGGAGTTTAAGGGTTAAAGGAAGCCGTATGATCAAGAATTGAGCTTTTGCCGCGTAATTTCAGAGAAAGGGAAAATTGTTGGAGTGTTCTATGTTATTTTCAGCATGCATGGTAGTATTGGAGGAGTGAGAGAAATAAACTTCGGGTTGAGAAAGATTATTAGGAGGGTATGAGACGGGTTGCGGGATTTAGGCAGCATGGTCTCATGAATCAAGGTCACTCGAGATGAGTGAGGCTTGAGTTTGCTATGAGTTGAAGGAAGTTACTATTATTCCTGAGGCAATTGAAGATGATTAAAAGAAGATAGATTGATTAGCCACAGTTGAAATGGCACATTTACGGCAGTGATCAGTTCCTTCGATATGATTAAGTTATGCATGTGGTTTGTGCCGTTGTGTGCGGGGCTTGTCGGCCGTCGTAACAGATTTGATTTGGGAGCATTCGAGTGCTATGGCCTGTCAGGTGTAGGCGGATCCCGGAATGTTTATGGCGGTTCAGACCACTATTTAAGGGTTTGCATGTTGGGTGATTGTGAGAATTTACTTGAGTGTTGTTATTGTTCTCCTGAATTGAGGTAAGTAAGAAGTTTCTATATGACGAGGTGTTTCCCTTGTTAGTGGTTCACGAGGTTATGATGGAGTTCTTGCAAAATCTCACATTGGCATGTTAGGTGCGGTAAGCGGTATGTAACTGGAAGTAAGGAATCAAGATTGCGGTTCGGTGTTAACAAGGATGTCATGAGCTCGGATGAGCAAGAAAAAGTGACTTGATAGTTTAGGGTAAGCTGGTGTTATCTTCAGTGTCACCAAAGATCGATATTCGGTGAGAGAGGCTTTGTACCCTGGTCATGGGTTCTTGATGTGTTTTGCGGCCTTGGTGTGGTCGATGTTATGTATGTGCAGACTTGTTACCTCGTGGAAGGTCGTGGGAGCGTGACCACGAGAAGATTTTATAGGTGTGACATGTAGTCACCTAATTGGTTGAAGATTTAGACCAAGTATAAGGAAGTCCAATATTGCTTATTTGAGGGTTTATGCTTGGAAGGTGTTCAGTTCATTTGGTTGTGGATTGTGGTTGTTGTCCCACCCATGATGGTTGTTCTTGCATATTATGAGTGGAACTGGGTTAATGTGGACCAAGGTAAGGCTATCAGCCTAATTCATTGCGAGCAAAATTGGCTTGAAGTGTATGGATGGATTTAAACGAGATTATGGGCTTCATGTGAGGCAGATGTGTTCATTTCAATATAGCGCTCCTCAAGGAAGCGTGTTGGAATATCAGGTGTTGTTCCATCTTCTTCAAATCCATGTAATATTATGACTGTGCAGTGTGAGTTGTGAAACAACTTGATAATTTCTTATGTGTTGAGGTCCCGCGTAGTGGTGATGTTATGTGAGCAGGATAGCTCTTGAGATCCAGAGGATATATATATATATATATATCGCACCTCAGTTGTGCTTGAGTTTTGTAGCATATGGCCTTATCAGTCTCCCCAGGATGGTATTATGCACTTAGCGTGCTTGTGACCGATATTCGGTAATATGTAATAGTGAGCAATTCAGCTTCGTGTATATTTCCTTATGTGAATTTTATGTGTGGATCGGGTGGCACGTCGCCATGGGTATGTTATTTGGATCGGGTTGCACGCCGCAACAGTGTGATGATGAGTAAGGTTACTATATTTATTTTTCTTATGTTTTACTTCCTATTTTCTGAGGAAAGTTCATATTAGTTGCGTGAGTTGGATAGTCCCTTCCTGAGTCATTTCTTATTTATCATGTTCGAGTTATGGCCTATTGGCGCGATGTGGTATCATGTGAGGCTGTTGGTCATGTTTGGGGTGATTTGTTGTCTGAACAGTTCATACTGGGTGAGACGAGATTATTGGATCAGGGATCAGCGCGATAAGATTGTGTGGACTATATTAAAGAACAAATACCATTATTTGGTTCGTAATGAGGTGATCATTCTAGTCAAGAGGAGATATTCAATTATTTGTTAACTCGGCAATTGATTATGAATTTCTACACATCTCCTCCGTTGTGGTGGTATCGCTAGGATTATACTAGGATGTGTATATATATATATATATATATATATCATGAGGTGCATTGGGAGCATCAAATTCGTGGAATTTTGGCTATTAAGGTTCAGGGAATGTCACTGTGGTTAGATGATGAGTTATGCGGTGCATGGTGCTGATTCAACAAAGGTATGTAGTCATGTTGTGGTATGTCGTGTGGTAGTTGATACAGTGTTTATATTGGAACTAGGCCTGGCAGAGAATTTCAAGTGTTGGAACTGGATTCTGAGCTTATGGTATGGGTAAAAAAGGATATCTTCAGATTTGATCAATCTAATGTGCTCAATTGGGTTGTGGTACAGGCAGGTGCTCGAGGTGTTAAATAGTGATTTCAGATAACTCCAGAGCAGTTCTTAGCACGTTCGAGGACGAACGTCTCTTTAAGTGGGGGAGAATATAACGACCCGACCGATCAATTTGAGCTCTAGCGCGTCCTTCAGCGGTTTGAGGCAGCGAGCAGCTTCGTTTCAGGTATTATGACCCGTGGGCATGGTCTGAATTGAATTTCGGGAAGTTTAGAGTTAATTTGGATTTCTCAATTCGGAAGCCTTAAGTTGGAAGAATTAACTAAGATTGGAATTTTGAGTAAACGACCTCCGAATCAGGACTTGAAGGTTCCTGCAGGTTCGTATGATGATTTCGGACTTAGGAGTATGTTTGGATCGGGTTTTGGATTACCCGGGAGCGTTTCGGCATATAATATGGAAGATAGCATTTTAGAAGAATTTCATAAATTTGGGCTGTAAGGCATTTCAGTGTTATTGATGTCCGTTTAGGATTCCGAGCCTGGTAATAGCTCCGTATGGTGATTCTGGAGTTGGGAGCATGACCGGAAGTGAATTTGGATGTCCGTAGGTCATTTTGAAGTCATTTGGCTAAAGATAGAAATTTGAAGGTTTTTGAGAAATCCGACCGGAAGTGGAAATTTTGATATCGAGGTCGGAATGCAATTCCGGAAGTTGGAACAGGTCCATAATGTCGAATATGACTTGTGTGCAAAATTTTAGATGAATCGGACGTGATTTGATAGGTTTCGGCATCGTATGTAGAAGTTGGCATAGAGGCTATATGAGTGCGATCGCATAAAGGGTTGGTCTGGGCAGTGAACTATTTTAAAACGGGATTTTGGCCATTTCCTCATTCTTTCTCATGGTTGGGGTGATTTTGGAGGATTTCAAAGGGTGATTTTCATCAAGCATCAATATTAAGTGATTCCTTCTCATCTCAAGTTAAATACAAGGTATATGTATGGATTAAAACATGAAAATTGTATAAAAATTGGGGTTTTGGAGGAAAAACCTAGAAATTTTATTTTGGATTTCTACCACGAACTTGAGCATGGAATTTAGAGTAAATTGTATATTTGAGCTAGTAAGGCTATGGGTAGCGTATATCTTCGAGAAATTTCGAAATCCGGGCACGTGGACCCGAGGGAATTTTGGTCAATTCGCTAAGCGGAGTTGGGAAATTATATAATTTGAATTGTTGCAAATATTAGAGTATATTTTCATTGGTTTGTCATTATTTGGATAAATTTGGGGCGTTGTGCGTCCATTGGAGTCGTCGAAAGGGCTTGGAAGCCGGTTATGGAATTTTGGAGCGATGTAAGTCTCCTTTCTAAATTTTCCCCCTAGGTGAACTAATTAAGTATGTCCTATTATCTTCGGGGGCTACGTACGCACGAGGTGACAGATGCATCTATGGTTCAGGCCGCGTCGCATGATTGATTCGCGAGCGGGGAAAATAGATGCATCTATGGTTCAGGCCGTTCGACCCTCGGCAGTGTACAGTTTATGTTTATGTTGGTTCGGGCCGTCGACCCTCGACATTGCTTGCGCATGATATTTACTGCGTATTTGCTGTGATTTATACATGTTTATCGGCCTAAGGAAGTTTTAATGGCCAGTTATGAGGAAAGAGAATTTATGTGTAAAATGTGAAATAAGTCTGATGTTTCTTATCCCGGATTATGATTTGACTTGTCAACTGAAATGACGAAGATTTAAAGTGTTAAATGTGGAAGGAGTTGATATTATTTATTCCCGATTTTAATAAATTGTCTATGACATTCATGCTTAGTGTCTCACTTGAATATACTAAATTGACCTCTAGCAAGTGTCTAATTCGACCTCTCGTCACTACCTCTCTGAGGTTAGGCGGGCGACTTACTGAGTACACATTGTTTTCGTACTCATGCTACACTTGCTGTGCATTTTCATTGCACAGGTACTTTCATAGCGACGTGGCTGGTCTGGAAATTTAGGCGAGCTGCATCATCTGGAGGCGATCTGCAGTTGACAGAGTCTCCCTCATATTGTATTTATTTCCATTTTAAATTTCTTGTCCAATTTGTATTTCGGAAAAGCTTTGTAATATTTGTGAAATTCTTGAATTTTCTCATGTACTTATGTCACCGGGTTCTGGGATGTGTGTGGGATTTAATTGAATAAATGGAATAGTTACCTGTTGTATTTATTTGATAAATTTTTATTCATTTTTATGACTTGTAAGTGAAAGGTAACAAATTTCGAAAAAAAAAATGTTATAATAGGAAATTATATCAACTAATTAATGATTGGCTTGCCTGGCGATGGTGTCCGGCGCCATCACGACCTTAATAGATTTTGGGTCGTGACATATGCAGTATATACTCATATTGTATTCAAAATATATCTGAAATATGTATTCAGCAGTTTACTAAAAATAATGTCAGGACCCCAAATCCTAAGCCGGCCGTGATGGCGCCATCATGGAACTAGGCTAGAAACCATTTCATATTATCAATATATCCCATAATTTCCACAAAATTCAGCAGATTTTAAAAATATTAGAAAGAGATAAAACAAATACACACTTCCCCAAAACCTGGAGTCAACTGTCATGAGTATCTAGGACTGAAAATACAATGTACAACAGTTGACTTGCTACAACAAAAGTCTGAGGTACAAAAGATAAAAAAGAACTATAATCTGAGGGAAGGAAATAAGATGAGCTGGGGACGCTAAGCAACTACCTCAGTCCTCGTACAACTCCAAGCTTGTCCAGAAATCAACTAGTGGGATGGTCCGGTACCTGGATCTTCACACAGAGGTGCAGGGAGTAATGTGAGTATGCCAACTCAGTAAGTAATCAATGTAACTGAAAACTTGAGTGTAGTGATGAGCCATTTAAATCATGTAAATCCATATAATGAATAACAGTGGAAATGAATAAATCAAGTCAAAAATCTAGAATTCCGAATATTTCATAAAACTCTGGTTTCCATTTAAAAATCTCGTATGAAAACTTTTGTCCAACATTTATTATCAGAGGCTTAGTGCAAAGAAGAGTGAAAAACAATATTTTCATAAAATATAAGCCCCTCGGGCACAGTATCACTTACAATAAAGCCTCTCGGGCAAGCCTCTCAGTCACCCGTGACTCCACTATCAGTATCTCATGCTCTCACTTAACACTCGTACTTAGTAAGTACCATGAACACACACCACTGCTGCAGCGGGCAGCCCGCTCCACTACATTTATACATACATATATATATTTATACTGCTGCGGCGTGAAGCCCGACCCATATATATAACATATATTTGCTGCAGCGTGCAACCCGATCCATATATAACATATATTGCAGCGGTGTGCAGCCCGATCCATATATATATAATCTATATTGCTGCGGCGTACAGCCCGACTCACATGTAATACGTAAAACATATATTGTTGCGGTGTGCAACCCGTCCCATAACTATCCTCACATACTCGGTGCTCGGCCTGACACATATATACTGCTGCGGCGTGCAGTCCGATCCATAGCTATCCTCACATACTCGGATCTCGGCCTGAATCAGTCACCCTCACAAGCCACTTGAGCAATTTATCTCAACTTATGGGACTCAGCCCAAAATACTTTTCAGAGTTTTCAAAGTAGTGTGATAACAGTGAAAATAACAACAAGTAGGAAACAATGACTGAGTTCACAATTTACTAACAGTATAGTGGTAGAATAGTGTAAAAGTAGCCCCTGAGGGTCTAAACAGGTCGGTACAAGGCTCCAAACATGGCTCACATCCCATAACAAGTATAAACTTCTAAAAGATAGGATGTCGTAAGGTTTCAAATTGAATACGCGACTTAATAGTCGCTAAGGAACGGACCAAGTCACAATCCCTATCGGTGCAGGCCCCCACGCTCATCACCTAGTGTGTGTGTCACCTCATTTATCAACACAATATCAAATAACGGGGTGTCATACCCTCAGGTTTAGAGTTACAACCGTTACTTACCCCAAAACAGCCTAAAAGCTACTCCACGATGCGCTTTTCCCTCGAGTTAACTCCCAAATGCTCCGCATCTAACCAAAATCACATTAACATCATCAATACACGCTAACGGAACAAAACCCAATCGAAAGATATAATTTTAACACAATTCTCAAAATTCGGCCAAATCCGAGCCCCGGGCCCAGATCTCGGAATTCAATAAAATTTACATTACTAGAATCCTCATCCTCCCACGATTCTATACATACCAAAAGTTCCACAATCGTACCATAATTGCCCACTCAAATCACAAGAAGAATTTCCAAGTTTCCTCCCCATTTTCCTCAACCTTTTCCACTTTAATTCCTCAAATTACAATCCTAATCCGTACAAAATAGCATAGAAATGAGTTTTATAATCCGGGAACTTACCTCCACTGAAGATCCTCAAATTCTTTCTTCAATTTGCTCTCAAACAAGCTCCACCCGCATACAACAATGGAAGAATGATCAAAATTTTGCGGAGGCACTTTTAATACTGTTCTGCCCAGTTAATCCGCACCTGCAGACAATTTCTCGCACCTGCGATCCCTTTTCCGCACATGCGGTTTCGCAGGTGCGCCCAATGCTTCGCACGTGTGGATTCCTTCTGCCTGGCCTATCTTCGCACCTACGTAGGGTCTTTCGCACCTGCGGCGTCGCACCTACGACTGCCCTTCCGCAGGTGCGGCCACACCAGAAGATTCACACCAGCGCTATTTGCTGCAAATTTCCTATGTCCGAAGCTCCGCTAACCATCCGAAATCAATCCCGAGCCCCTCGAGGCCCCAACCAAGCATACCAACACACCCCATAGAATTATTCAAACTTAGTCGAGCCTTCGAAACACCAAAAACAACACAAAAACACCAAATTACTTCAAATTCAAACCTATGAACTTTGAAACTTCTAAATCTCGCCAATGATGCCGAAACCAACCAAAACACATCCAATGGACCTGAAAATTTGCACACATATCCAAAATGACATTACAAACCTACTCCAACTGTCAAAATTCCATTCTGATCCTTATAGCCTATTTTCCACTACCAACCGGAAATCGCGAAAAACTAACCTTCGCCAATTCAAGCCTAATTCTACACCGGACATCAAAACTTCATTCCGAACACACTCCTAAGTCCCAAATCACCTAGCGAAGCTATCCGAGCTATAAAATCAGCATTCTGATGTCGTTTACCAATAAGTCAATTCACAGTTTGACTTTTCAACTATTAGGCTACTTTAAGAGGCTAAGTGCCTCTGTTCTCACCACGACCACTCCGAACCCAAACCATACGACCCAACACAACATAAACAGGCTAAGCAATATATGATAAAGTAGAAATGGGGGAAACAGGGCTAATCTCACGAAACGACCGGCCGAGTTGTTACATCCTCCCCGTCTTAAGCAAATGTTTGTCCTCGAACGGGTCTAGAAACATACCTGGAGTCTCGAATAAGTGAGGATATCTGTCCCGCATATCCCGCTCGGTCTCCCAGGTGGCATCCTCCACCAGCTGTCCTCTCCACTGAACCTTCACTGAAGCTATATCCTTAGATCTCAGTTTTCTGACCTGACAACCCAAAATAGCCACTGGCTCTACCTCATATGACATATCACCCTCGAGCTGAACCGTGTTGAAGTCCAAAACATGAGATGGGTCACCAACATAATTCCAGAGCATCGAAACATGGAACACCAAATGAATAATCGACAAGCTGGGAGGCAAGGCTAGTCTATAAGCCACCTCCCCAATCCTCTGAAGCACCCCAAATGGCCCAATGAACCTGGGACTCAGCTTTCCTCTCTTCCCGAACCGCATAACACCCTTCATGGGTGACACCTTCAGCAACACCTTATCCCCAACCATGAAAGACACATCTCGGACCTTCCGGTCCAATAGCTCTTCTTCCTAGACTGCACCGTGCGAAGCCACTCCTAAATCAACTTTGCCTTACCCAACGTATCCTGAATTAAGTCTGTGCCCAATAGCCTAGCCTCTCTCGGCTCAAACCAACCAACCAAAGATCTGCACCTCCTACCATATAAAGCCTCATACGGAGCCATCTGGATACTCGTAACTATTATTATATGCGAACTCCGTGAGTGGAAGAAACTGGTCCCATGAACCCCCAAAATCAATGACACAGGCATGCAACATATCCTCCAAAATCAGAATAGTACGCTCCGACTGCCCGTCGGTCTGAGGATGCTGTGCTCAACTCGACCTGAGTACCCAAATCTCTCTGTGCGGCTCTCCAAAACTAAGATGTTGAACTGGGTACCTCTGTCAGAAATGATAGAAACTAGAACCCCATGCAATCAGACAATCTCCCTGATATAAATCTCAGCTAACCGCTCCGAAGAATAAGTAGTACCAACAGGAATGAAGTGCGAGGACTTGGTTAGCCGATCCACAATAACACATATAACATCAAACCTCCTCGAAGTCCATGGAAGTACAACTACGAAGTCCATGGTGATTCGCTCCCACTGCCACTCCGAAATATCAAATCTGTGTAGCAATCCACCTGGCCTCTGGTGCTCATACTTGACCTGGTGACAGTTGAGACACCGAGCCACAAACTCAACAATATCTCTTTTTATCCGCCTCCACCAATAATGCTGTGAGTCCTTATATTGCTAATATTCTGATTTTGTTGTAACTTCCATGTTTAATTGATGATTCCTATATGTTGTAAAGAGCATGTGAAGGGAATTGTGATCTTTAAATTCCTTTGGAGAATTGGCTCAAATTGTAGCACGAATGGTGAAGATATATGAGATAATTGAATCCTTTGGAGCATTGACTCAAGTAATAGAGTAAATTATGAAATGAAAGTGAAAGAAAGAGAAAGAGTTACGAAAATATACCCTTTCCGGGTCATTGTTACTTTTAGTGATTATCTCCCTTGCTGGGATGTTGAGATTACTGCTATTTTTCTCTTGCGGGGATTTAATTGTTTAATTATTTTTCCCTTGCCGGGACTACTATTTTTATTCTGTATACTCCCTTGCCCTTGTTTGTGATTGCTGTTTGGGTGAGGAAGAGTGTTAAAGCACGAAGGGTGATGCCGTGCATTATTTGATATTGTGAAGAAGAGTGTTAAAGCACGAAGGATGATGCCGTGCATTGTTTGATATTGTCTCCTTTGCTGGAATGTTGAGATTTCTGTTATTGTTCCCTTGACCGGATTACTATTTCTATTCTGTTTACTCTCTTGCCCTTGTTTGTGATTGCTGTTTGGGTGAGGAAGAGTGTTAAATCACGAAGGGTGATGCCGTGCATTGTTTGATGTTGTGAGGAAGAGTGTTAAAGCTCAAAGGGTGATGACGTGCATTGTTTGATATTGTGAGGAAAGAGTGTAAAGCACCAAGGGTGATGCCGTGCCGTACGATGTACCATTCTGTACCGATATTCATTGATTATACTGTGAGGAAAGAGAGTAAAAGCACGAAAGGTGATGCCGTGCAATGATTTACACTGATTACATTATACATTGCATAGTGAGGACGAGAGTAAAGTCACGAATGGTGATGCCGTGCAAGTTTGTGATTTCTGGTCCTTATTGATATCCTGGCCTTGTTGTTCTTTTCCTTATTTGATATTTCTTATATGAAACTGTTATCTCCCCACAACATGTTGCCCTTCCTTTATTGATTATTTTCTCCCTGTATTTCTTATCCATTGTATATATGTATATATATATATATATATATATATATATATATTTGAACTGCACATGTTTATTTGGTAGTCTGGTTCTAGCTTCGTCACTACTTCGCCGAGGTTAGGCTAGGAGCTTACTAGTACATGGGGTCGGTTGTACTGATGCTACACCTGCACTTCTTTATGTTGTGCAGATTACGCAGCCGGACCCGGAGGACATCATTAGTGGGAGTGTCTTTCAGCTTATCCTAGAGGCTTCAAGGTATACCCGCTGGCGTTCGTGGGACTTTGCGTCTCTCCCATCCCTATGTCTTCGTTTCTGTCTTGTTTCCCTCTAGTTGCAGAGACAGTCATGTATTTCTTTTCAGACTTTGTATTTAGCACTCTTGTAGAAAGTTTGTGAGTTTGTGACTCCGGGTTTTGGGAATTTATGCGACGTTGTATTATGATTGTCTTTTCTTAGTCTTGAAACCATATTTATTTCCACTGTTAAGTTGTGAACTATTTTAGATTATTCTGTTAAATTGATGTTATGGTGCTAGTTTAACTATACATGTTGTCTTGTCTAGCAGGATCAATGTTAGACGCTATCGCGACCCGATGGTGGGATTTCAGGGCGTGGCAAGTTGGTATCAGAGCACTAGGTTACTTAGGTCTCACAACTCACGGAAAACTTGGTAGAGTGTGAGGGATCGGTACAGAGATGTCTGTATTTATCCCCCAGAGGTTGTAAAGTTAGGATGACTCCACATTTCTTTTCATCTCTGTCGTGCGATATGACTTCTGAGTACTGATTGAGTTTCTATTCTATTCTCTCGTAGATGGTGAGGACGCGTGCTTCCCTTGGTTCCGCTCAGCAGGCCGACACTCTTGCGATAACTCCTACGGGGGGTCGAGGTCGAGGACGAGGCCGTGCTAGAGGCCAACGCCGGGGCCGGGCTCAGCCTAGTGCAGCAACCCCAGTGGAGGACCCTCAGGTCGAGTCTGACGAGGAGGTCCCAGTTCTGACAGTCCCAGTTGGAACAGCTCAGGTCCCAGAGGGGTTCATAGCTACCCCAGTGCTTCAAGACGCCCTTGTCCGTCTAGTCGGACTCATGGAGAGTGTAGCACAGGCGGGTCTTCTTCCTATTGCACCAGCTGTCTCTCAGGATGGGGGAGGTGGCCAGACTCCTGCCACCCGCGCGCCAGAGCAGCTAGCTCCATAGTTTCAGACTCCGGCACCTCAGCCAGCCGGAGTAGCTCAGCCGGGTATTGCAGCACTGGTAGCAGAGGGAGCAGCTATGTCAGCAAATTCTTTGTTGAGACTGGACAGGTTCACTAAGTTATTCACTGCTACTTTTACTGGTTCATCATCAGAGGACCCCCAGGATTATTTGGACAGCTTCCATGAGGTTCTTCAGAACATGGGTATAGTGGAGTCCAACG
This sequence comes from Nicotiana knightiana, assembly GCA_005239525.1. Taxonomy (NCBI): domain Eukaryota; kingdom Viridiplantae; phylum Streptophyta; class Magnoliopsida; order Solanales; family Solanaceae; genus Nicotiana; species Nicotiana knightiana. Next base: position 1,209 of record ML407789.1, on the reverse strand, counting down.
GGGTTGACTTCGCTATTTTTTGGTTATCGGTTGCAGCCAAGAGTTGGTGGATAGTCTATTGCTTAGCCAGACCAGCTGGATCTACACCTTTGACTTGGACTCAATTCTCAGAGTTATTTTTGAGGAAGTTCCTTCCCATTACTCAAAGAGAGGACCTTCGGAGGCATTTTGAGCGTCTCCAGTAGGGATCCATGTCAGTCACTCAGTACGAGACCAGGTTCATCACTCTAGCCCGACATGCTCTTATGATACTTCCCACTGATAGGGAGAGGGTTCAAAGATTTATTGAGGGATTGGCCCGGCCTATCAGACTTCAGATGGCTAGAGAGTCAGGTACAAATATATCGTTCCAGGATGCGGCCAATGTGGCCAGGAGGATTGAGATGATTATGTCACCGGGTGGTGGTCAGGGGGATGACAAGAGGCCCCGTCATTTCGATCATTTCACTGGAGCCTCATTTGGGGGAAGGGATTCTTCAGGCAGAGGTCATCCACCCAGACCCTTTCAATCATCTCTCTAGGTTTCCCATGGTACTTCAGATGGTCGTGGTTATCAGACGCACTATTCTGATCAGCAGCCTTACATCGCGCCACCAGCTCCCATCAGTGCACCGCCACATCAGTGTTTCTGGGGTGGTCATTCAGGTCGATAGGGTCAGATTCAGTTCCCTCAGCAGCCGAGGTCTTGTTACACTTTTGGCGATCTGGGTCACCTTGACAGGGTTCTCGTGCTATGGTACAGGCACCAGGTGTTCCACAGCATGCCCAGCCAGCTAGAGGTGGGGGTAGAGGTGGAGGTAGAGGTCATAGAGGTGGAGCTCAAGCCGCCAGAGGTGGAGGCCAGCCAATAGCCGGCCGTCCCAGAGATGTAGTTCAGGGTGGTGGGGCCCAACCCCGATGTTATGCTCTTCCAGCTAGGCAAGAGGCTGAGTCTTCAGATGCAGTCATTACAGGTACTATTCGGGTCTGTGGTAGAGATGCTTCGGTGCTATTTGATACAGGGTCTACGTATTCGTATGTGTCCTCTTATTTTGCACCATACCTGGTCATGCCTAGTGATACACTGAGTATTCCTGTTTATGTATCTACACCGGAGGGTGATTCTATCATGGTCGATCGAGTCCATCGTTCTTATGTTGTGGTGATTGGGGGTCTTGAGACCCTTGTTGATTTGTTGCTTTTAGGTATGGTCGACTTTGATGTTATATT
>ML407787.1:0-55831 GCA_005239525.1 Nicotiana knightiana | reverse complement strand
TTAATATTTACAGCAAAAATAGTATAGAATTTGGGTGTGGTCAAAAAATAGTTGTTCACACTCTCCAACTTAAATTGGCAACTTTTTTATTTCTTTATCTCCTTTTTTATTTTAAAATAATTTTAAAACTCCAAATTGAAACCATGCACCTATTTGATTTAGCAATTTTTTAGTTTTTATTTTCGTTTTTTTATTATAAAATAATTTTAAAACTTCAACTTGAAACTATTCCCTAATTTGAATAGGTAGTTTTATTATTATTATTATTAATATTTTTGTTTTTTTTATTGTAGCTAATTTAATATTTCTTATTTTTCGTTTTTAATTTTAAAATAACTTTAAAGCTTCAACTTGAAACTACTCTGCAATTTGAATGAGTAGTTATTTTTTTATATTTTTGTTTTTTAATATAGCTAATTATAAGATATTTATATTTATTAATTCAAATAGAGTAACTAATTAATTCAAAATTTAAAATGGATTTTTAGTTAAAAAGGTAGTTTATTTTGTCTTAATAATGACATTTGACTTTTTGTGGTTATGTCACTTGTCTTAATAATGTGCTTTTACCTCTTCTTTTATTATATATAGATTATTGCCTTAAATTAGAGATTCAGTTATACTCTTTTCCTTTTTTTCTCCTCTCCTCTTTCCTTTTTTTTCTTCCACCTTAATTGCTTGTAAAATTAAGGTGAAATCTAATTAGAGCGATAAGGAAATGTCAAGAAAATTCTACCGCCTTAATTGCTTTTAACAAAATTTGGCTCTATGAATTTTACAAGAATTTGCTTCCTTATTGGTCATCGTCATACACTGTTTGGTTTGAATTTGCTATTGTTTTATTTTTCCGATATTTATTTAGTAAAAGTAGAATATTATTTTTATTTTATCCTACCATTTACTGATGAAATAAAAAAACTTCACGCTATAAAATATATTTTAAGTGACAGCAGCATCATACAAATTTGTATGGCACAACAACAACGAATCTAGTGTATTCTCACACGTCTGGGGAGGGTAGTGTGTGCGTAGACCTTACCCTTACCTTATGAATATAATGTCACGATCCAAATTTCATTAAACGTCGTGATGGCATCGGACACCATTGTCAGGCAAGCCAACACTAAATAGTTAATTTAATTCTCATTTTTGTGCTTGTGAAAACATAAATTTCCTTCAATTTAACTAGTACAAATGAACTTTAAGGAATAATATTAATGTTTTCCAATTTCAATACTAAATATCTCATAATCATCCCAGAACCTGGTGTCACAAGTGTATGAGCATTTACTAGGGAGTAAAATAAAATACAATAACTGTCCGGAATACAAATTTGGACAGAAAAGAAGATACAAGTGCTCTGAAGGAGATTCTGCTGGCTGCGGATCTTCTCATAAGATGCAGCTCACCTAAGTCCCCGTATCGACCACGTCGCTGCGCCCACAAGGCCACTATCCATACATGTACTTGTACAACCAAATATACAGCAAGTGTAGTATGAGTACAAAAATAACGCGTACCCAGTAAGTATCTCGTCTAACCTCGAAGAAGTAGTGACGAGAGATAGACTCCGACACTTACTAGTGGTCCGATAAAATGAAAATATGAACTTATAATTAAGCATGATATACGACATACGACTCTGAACAAGAAATAACTGAACAAGTCCTACCCATAATTAAGAGCTTAAATCGCTTCCATCCTTTAAATCATGTAATCACATAAACAATGAGTTTATACGAATTGCAAAAGGGACTTCCAATCCTATTATCACACACAAATACCACCTAGGACGTTCGGCCTGATCCAACAGAAATGCAAATTGTACACTGCCGAGAGTCGAACAACGCGAACCATATATGCATTTGTTATCCCGCTCGCGAATCATATATGTGACGCGGTCAAATATAAAATTCAGGAGATTACCCCGCTCGCGAATCATTCATGCGATGCGGTCAAATATAAATTTAAGGAATTACAGCTCGCGAATCATACATGCGACGCGGTCAAATATAAATTTCTTAAGTTATTATAACATTCTTCCATTCTTTTCAAAACATGAAATTTCAATGAAAACTTTTAAGATCCCAATGTTTCCTCAATTTCAACTCCTTTCAAAACATTTAATAAGCAACTCAATCCCCGCTCCTTCTCAAGGCAAACAATAAACATAAATCAATAATAATATCAACAAGGCATGATGTAAGCCTAAAACTACCCGGACATAAAAAGGAATAGTAACTACGTACGGGCTCTCGTCACTTTGTGCGTGCGTAGCCCCCCACAAACAACAACACATATTAATTAAATTCATCTATGGGGTAAATTCCCTCTTACAAGGTTACAAAGGAGACTTACCTTGCTCCGAAGTTCCATAGCCGGCTCCCAAGCCTTTCCAACAATTCAAACTGATGCCCAACGCTCCAAAACTAGTCAATAAATGTGCAAACTCATAAAAATATACTCTAATGCTTATTATAATCCAATTTATAAAATTTCTAACTCCGCTCGAAAAGTCAATAAGATCACCCTCAGGCCCACATGCCCGGATTCCGAAAATTTTCTAAGATAAAGTTTACCCACAACACCACGAACTCAAATATATAGTTCATTCTCAAATTCATGCCCAAATTCGTGATCAAAATTCCAAAATACCAAGTTCTAGGCGTTCTACCACAACTCCACAATTTCTACTAATTTTCATGTTTAAATCCCTACACAAATCATGTATTTAACTTCCAATAAGTGGGGATCACTTATCTTGCGTTACTTGACGAAAATCTCCCCTTGAAGCTCTCCAAAATTGCCCAAACCAAATAAAAATGGGAGAAAAATGGGCCATATCCCCGTTTATGAAAACCCTTCTGCCCAGCGACATTTCCGCACTTGCGGAACAGTAGCCACTTCTGCGGCTCCGCTTATGCGGCGCATTCTTCGCACCTGCGCCCTTTTCCGCTTCTGCGGCCCTCGCCTTCGCACATGCGTGCCCGCTCCTGTGACTCCCCCTGCTCCAGTCCATTTCCGCTTCTGCGACCAAAATGCTGCACCTGCGGTCTCGCACTCGTGGTCATTTCCACATAGGTGCGATTGCACTAGACACCAGTTGCTTCAGCTCTTCCTCCAATTCCACCTTTGATCCGTTAACCACCCGGAATCCACCCGAGGCCCCCGGGACCGTCCAATTACACCCACCAGTTCCAAAACATAATACGGACCTGCTCAGGACTCAAATCACACCAAACAATGCCAAAATAATGAATCATACCCCAATTCAAGCTTTATGAACTTTATAACTTCAAACTTCTACATTCGATGCCGAAACCTATCAAATCACGTTCGGGTTACCTCAAATTTTTGCACACAAGTCACATTTGATATTACGGACCTACTCCAACTTTCGGAATCGAAATCCGAACCCGATATCAAAAAGTCCACTTGCGGTCAAACTTCTCAAGAACCTTCAAATTTCTAACTTTCGCCAAATGACCCCAAAATGACCTACGGACCTCCAAATCCACTTTCAGACGTGCTCCCAACACAATAACTACCATACAAAGCTATTACCACACTCGGAATCCCAAACATACATCGATAACATTGAGATACACCTCAACCCAATTTACGAAATTCTTCCAAAATGCCAATTTCTACCACAGGCGCCGAAATGCTCCCGGGTCTTCCAAAGCCCGATCCGGACATACGCCCAATCCAAAATTATCATACGAACCCGTTAGAACCTTCAAATCCCGGTTGCGAGGTCATTTACTCAAAAATCATACTTTAGTAAATTCCTCCAACTTAAGGCTTTCGAATTTAGAATTTTCTTTTCAAATCAACTCTAAACTTCCCGAAATTCAAATTTTGACCACGCGTACAAGTCATAATACCTGAGGTGAAGCTGCTCATGGCCTCAAAACACCGTACGATGCGCTAGATCTTAAAACTACTATCGGGTCGTTACATATAAAGAGGTTATTTTCGATAGACCCTCGGCTCAAGGAACGGTGGAGATAAGACAACAAGTAGCAAATAATAGTAACAACAATATATCAAGGTAATGGGTGTAACTACCCGACCGGTCATTTTTCTTTCTAGAATCCCATTCCCCTAAATAAGACTCCACATACGTATTTTTACTATTTTATGACTTGCGAGGATGGTTAGTTCGGAATTTGGAATGAAATGGGAACACTTGATTCCTTAAGGTTGGTTAAAAAGGCTAAGTTTGAATTTTGTCAACGTTTTGATTAAACGACCTCAGAATTGAGATTTGACGGTTTCAAAAGGTTCGTATGATGATATAGGACTTGGGCATATGTTCGGATCGGGTTTTGGTTGACCTAGGATCGTTCCGACGCTTAATAGTGAAAGTTGGTTCTTTGAAGGTTTTGAAGTTCTTTAAATTTGGTTTGTAGTAGGATTTGGTGATATCGAGGTCAAAATGGGATTCCAAGACCGATAATAGTTTTGTATGGTGATTTAAGACTTGCACGCAAAATTTAGCATCATTCTGAGTAGTTTAAGTATGTTTCGGCGCGTTCGGAGTAAATTAAAGAAACTTAAAGTTCATATTTCTGATTTCCATTGGTTTGGGGTGTAATTCTTACTTTTGATGTTGTTTTGAGTGTTCCGAGAGTTCGAGCGAGTCCATTTTATGATTCCAAACTTGTTGGTATGTTCGGGTGGGGCACCGAGTGTTAATCTGACGGGCTCGGACCAAGTTGGAACTTGGGAGAAACAGCTGAAGCTCCTAGCTTCTGGTGTGATCACACCTGCGCTTAGCCAGCCGTAGGTGCGAGCTCGCAGAAGCGAGCCCTTGACCGCAGAAGCGGCCCAGCATGGGCTGCCCAGCCATCACAGAAGCGGAAGTCAGACCGCACCTGCGGAGGCGCAGGTGTGAAGAGGATGTTCGCAGGAGTAGGGACAGTCTCAAATGCGCTGAGAAAGCCGCAGAAGCAGTCTCCTGGAAGCGGTCACCTGGGCGTAGAAACGGGAGGAGGACATTGGTAAAGGGCCGCATTCTGCAGATGCGGAGCCGCAGAAGCGGCCAAACCTCCGCAGGTGCGAAAATTGCAGAAGGCAGAATGGTTCATTTAATACGGACTTAGGTCTTTTCCTCTCATTTTTCACACACTCTGGCAATTTTGGAACTTCAAAAAAGGGATACTTCGACCTAGCCATTGAGAGTAAGTAATTTCTACCTATTTTGAGTTAAATACATAGTTTATAGGAAGGTTATAACATGTAAATTAGTGAATATCATGGGTTTAGGTGAAAACCTAGGTTTTTGATAAAAATGGGATTTAACCACGAAAGTGGTTATGGATTTAGTGAAAATTATATATTTGAGTTCATGAGGTTATGGGTACCAACTTTCTTAAAAAAATTCCGGAATCCGCACGTGCCCGGTGGTGAATTTTAGGAATCTTACATTTGGGGTTGGATAATCACTTTAATAGTTGGAATATGAACTTTTGAACATGTATTGATTAATTTATATACCATTTGACTAGTTTTGGATTGTTTGGCACTGAGTTGAGGCTTTAGAGTGAATTTGAGGCCGGAAAGTAGGCTTTGGGACGAGCTAAGTCTCTTTTCTATTCTTGTAAGAGGGAATTAACTCGATAGGTGAATTGATTAATATGTGCTTCTATTTGTGGGTACAACGTACGCACGAGGTGATGAGAGTCCCTGCGTAGCTACTAATTATGCTTATGTCAAGGTAGTCTAGGACCATACAATGCAATATTTATGATGTATGCAACCTACTTATTAACTTAATTACTTAAACCATGTTAGAACTTGATAAAGTAATGGTAGAAGGTTAAATTTCATCTACTTAAGTTCTTGGACGGGCCACTTGACTGTTATTGCGGATTTGGTGTTTCTTTAAATAATTGCCTCTAATAAATCTTGAATTGGCTGTTATAAAGTATTTTCTCTTTTCGTGGAGTGGGCCGAACGCCTCAGTAGCAGATATATGCATTTATGGTTCGTGTCATTTGACCCTCTACAGTGCACAGTTTAAATATTTTTATGTTGGATCGGGTATGTACGACCTCGGCATAAATTGCGCGTGATAAATCTTTTGAACCAATTATAATTGATATTGTTTTATTTACTTGAGATATAAATTGTTAAATGACGGAAATAAACTTGGGATATACTATTAGCGAAAGGATTTTTTATTATTATTGTTATTGAGTTCTCAGATATATTTATGTAATTATTGTTAGCCCATAGTAAGTGTCAAAGTGGATCCCTCCTCACACTTTCTTCGAGGTTATACGGGATACTTATTGGGTATATGTTGTTTATTTACTCACGCTACATTTCTGCACTTAATGTGCAGGATATGAGGCAGGTGCATCTGGATATCAGTATGACGCGCACATTTGATCGCTACTACGAGAACTACACGGTGAGCTACCTTCCGAGCCGTTCTACAGCAGCCTAAGTCTTTCTTTTGCTTGCATTTTCTGTCCACTTTATTTCAGACAGCAGCGTAGAACTCTTTTGTATATTCTACTAGTTGCTCATACACTTGTGACACCAGGTCTTGGTGGTTTAAGCTAGTAGACACGTGATGTTTTTTGGGTTATCTTATTTATCTCACTGCTTTAAGAATCTTTATCTCTCATTTTTATTAAATGCTTACTTCTTGTTTATGCACAAACTAAAAATTAACTATTTCAAAACTTTAAAAGAAGGGATCACAGAGTTAGTTCACTGCTGGTTTGCCTAGCGATAACGTTGGGCGCCATCACGACCCATAGGAGAAATTGGGTCGTGAAAACATGGTATCAAATTTCTCGATTCACGTAGGTCTCACAAGTTATGATCAGACCTAATAGGGTCTTGAGGATCGGTGCAGAGATGTCTGTGCTTATCTTTGAGAAGTTATAGGGTTTAGGAAACTACTCTTTATTCATCTCTTATCGTGCAATTGATGTTATACTAAGTGTCTTTCTCTTATTCTCTCATAGATGGTGAGAACGCGCACGACGAATGTTCTAGTCCCGGGAGGAGCTGCTCTGCCTGTGCTAGAGGCCGGGGAAGGGCTCCAGCCCAAGGTAGGGGACGAGGACGTCCTAGATTTTCCCCAGCTATACCACCAACGGATCTCGTGTAGAATCCCACTATTGAGGAGCAAGGCGATGTACCTGCAGTGGAGCCAACACCGATAGATTTCATGTCAGCACCGGGCTTTCAGGAGGTTATGGGTCGTATGTTGCTGTTCATAGATACTATGACCTAGGCTGGTTTATTTCTAGAAGACCCAGCCATATCTCAAGCGGGAAGGGGAGCACAGACCCCTATTACTCAGGCTCCGGGACATGTAGTTGTCATATATCAGACTCCATGTGCACTATCCGTGGGCGGATCTCAGCTAGTTGCAGCAAAATGTACATGAGCCTAGACTAGCTGCGATCGGCGAGCCGCAGAAGCTATTGGATAGATGGATCAGACTTCACCCTCCTGTCTTTGGAGGTGAGCGACATGAGGACCCCCAGGACTTCATTGATAGGTGCAGGGAAAAACTGCACAACATGAGTATATTAGAGTCCCGTGGCGTGGATTTCACTACTTTCCAAGTGGAGGGCAGGGCACGTAGGTGGTGGAAGTCTCATCTTCTCGGCAGACCAACAAGTTCTCCTCCCATGACTTGGGATTTGTTTACACGCCTTTTCTTGGATAGGTATATTCCACCCTCCCAGAGGGAAGAGTTGCGGTTTCAGTTTGAGCAGCTCCAGCAGGGTCAGATGTCAGTGACCGACTATGAGGCGAGGTTCTCTGAGTTGTCTCGCCATGCACTTATGATACTTCCTATTGACGCGAACAGAGTGTGTAGGTTTGTTGCGGGGTTGCACTCAGGTATTCAGGCCATTGTGGCCCGGGAGGTTGAGATGGGGACTTCTTATCAGCTATTAGTGGAGATAACTCGGAGGATTGAGGGTTACCTTCAGAGAGGTAGAGAGCAGATGCAGCAGGACAAGCGAGTACATTAATTTGGAGAGTTTAGAGGTGCCCCGGCTGGGGGTAGAGGTCAGTTTGGGAGAGGTCACCCTAGCAGGCCCACATATCCAGCACCGCCGCCTCCTCAAGGTGCTCCAGCGTGACTCTATTTTAGTGCCATGCCAGAGAGTTCTTACCGCCCACCAGCTATTCAGTGTTCTTCTAGTGGGTATTCAGGCCATCAGGGTCAGACTTCAGGTCAGCAGATTACCATACTGAGAGGTTGTTCCGAATGTAGAGATCTCAGTCATGTGCGAAGGTTCTGCCCCAGGCTTCGAATTCATCGAGTTATTCCAAAGGATCAAAACAACCAGCTATTAATGGAATTCTTTATCGACTCTCTGTAAAATACTCGTTTAGCTGAGGGCTTCCAAACACATCGTAAGCTAAATCGTTGTTGACAAATAACCAACCCTCAATGAATAGGGGATGCTAATGAGCAAGAAGCGGATGTGCTAAGGCGCAAATTCGCGCATGGCAAGGCAGTACAGCAGGCATTAGCCCATGATTACATCATCAGTTGTTCGACCGCTCAGAGGCGGAGGGCAGGCGGGTAGGGGCTATCCTAGAGGTGGAGGCCAGGCAGGGGGAGGTCAGCCAGCTACTGTTCAGTCAGGCGGGGGCCAGCCAGTCGGTGCTCCAGCTAGGTTATATGTTTTTTCGGCCAGGCCAGATGCAGTGGCCTCAGATGCCGTGATCACAAGTGTTAATTTATTTGCGGTAGGGATGCTTCAGTATTATTTGATCCAAGGTCCATCTATTCATATGTGTCATCCCTGTTTGCTCATTTCCTGGATGTTCCTCGTGAGTCCTTGGGTACTCTTATTTATGTGTCCACTCCTGTGGGTGATTATATTGTTATGGATCAGATCTATCGGTTCTGCGTGGTTATATTATGTGGTTACGAGACTAGAGCGGATCTTTTGTTGCTCGATATGACCGACGTCGAGGTTATCCTGGGAATGAACTGGTTATCTCCATATCACGCAATCCTTGATTGCCATGCCAAGACTATTACCTTGGTGATACCAGAGTTGCCTAGATTAGAGTGGAAGGGTTCGTCTGTCAGCACACCTAGTCGGATCATCTTCTTTATGAAGGCTTAACACATGGTCGACAAAGGTTATTTGGCTTATGTGTGGGATACTACCGCAGAGACTCCAGCGATTGATTCACTACCAGTAGTCCAGGAGTTCTCCGATGTGTTGCCTTCCGATAGTTCAGGCATGCCACCAGATCATGATATCGACTTCTGTATTGACTTGGCTCCAGGTACCCAGCCTATATCTATCCCATTTTACCGTATGGCTCCGAAAGAGTTGAAGGAGTTGAAGGAACAACTTGAGGAGTTGCTAGCAAAGGGGTTCGTTAGGCCGAGTGTTTCACCTTGGGGTGCACCAGTGTTATTTGTGAAGAATAAATATGGAACTATGCGGATGTTCATTGACTACCGTCATTTAAACAAAGTTACCATTAAGAACAAGTAACTGTTGCCGCGGATTGATGATTTATTTGAACAGTTGCAGGGTGACAGGGTGTTTTCTACGATTGACTTGAGATCGGGGTACCATCAGTTGAAGATTCGGGATTCAGATGTTCTGAAGACTGCTTTCCGGACTAGATATGACCATTATAAGGTTCTAGTGATGTTCTTCGGCTTGACTAATTCCCCGACGGTGTTTATGGATTTGATGAATAGGGTGTTCAGGCCTTATATTGATTCTTTCTTCATTGTCTTAATTGATGACATTTTGATCTATTCGCGCAACATGGAGGAGCACGAGCGGCCTTTGAGAGTGGTGCTTCAAACCTTGCGGGCGGGAAGAGAAGCTATATGCTAAGTTCTCCAAGTGTGAGTTTTGGCTAGATTATGTAGCATTATTAGGGCATGTTGTATCAGGCGAGGATATTAAGGTGGATCCCAAGAAGATTGAGGCAATTCAGAGTTGGCCTCATCCTACTACGGTGACTGAGATCAGGAGCTTCTTGGGGTTAGGAGGTTACTTTCGTCGGTTTGTGGAGGCTTCTCATCTATTGCAGCACCTTTGACTAGATTGACCCAGAAAGGTGATCTGTTTCGTTGGTCTGATGATTGTGAAGCGAGCTTCCGGAAGCTCAAGACAACTTTGACTACAACACCAGTGCTGGTGTTGCCTTTCAGTTAGGGGATGTATACTGTGTATTGCAACGCTTCACACGTTGGTTTGGGTTGTGTATTGATACAAGAGGGGCGATTTATTACATATGCTTCACGTCGGCTGAAGCTCCATGAGAAAAATTATTTTGTACACGATTTGGAGTTGGTGGCGATTGTTTATGCTCTTAAGATTTGGAGGCATTATATTTATGGGGTGTCCTGTGAGGTTTACACTGATCATCGCAGTTTGCATCATTTGTTCAAGCAAAGGGATCTCAATTTGAGGCAACGCAGATGTCTTGAGTTACTAAAGGATTATGATATCACCATTCTTTATCATCCGGGCAAGGCGAATGTAGTCGCGGATGCCTTGAGCAGAAAGGCAGAGATTATGGGTAGCTTGGAATTCATTTCAACAGAGGAGAGGCCACTAGCTTTGGACATTCATTCATTGGCTAACAGACTTGTGATGTTGGATATTTCAGAGCCAACCAAGTTCTTGCATGCGTCGTTGCCCAGTCTTCTCTATTGGAGCAGATCAAGACTCGGCAGTTTGATGATCCGCACTTGTTGGTTCTTAGAGATACGGTACTACAGGGTGGTGCCAAGGAGGTTACTATCAGCGAGGATGGTGTCTGCGACTCCAGAGTCATCTATGTGTTTCTAATGTCGAAGGCTTGAGGGAGAGGATTTTAGAGGAGGCACACAGTTCATAGTATTCCATTCATCCAGGTGCTACGAAGATGTATCATGACCTGAGGCAGAATTATTGGTGGCGGCGTATGAAGAAAGACATAGTCGAGTATGTAGCTAGCTGCCTAAATTTCCAGTAGGTTAAGTATGAGCACCAGAGGCCAGGTAGCCTACTCCAACAGATGACTATACCAGAGTGGAAATAGGAGCGCCTTACTATGGACTTCGTAGTTGGGTTGCCGCGGACCTTGCGGAAGTTTGATGCAGTTTGGGTCATCGTCGACAGGTTGACCAAGTTAGCACACTTCATTTCGGTGGTGAATACATATACTTTAGAGAGGTTGGACCAGATTTATAGTTAGGAGATAATTGCATGGTGTGCCTATTTTCGTCATATCAGATAGAGGCCCTCAGTTTACTTTGCATTTCTGGAGAGAAGTACAGAGCGAGTTGGGGACCCATGTAGAGCTCAGCACAACATTTCATCCACAGATCGACGAGCAGCCGGAGCGGACAATTCAGATCTTGGAGGACATGCTCAAAGCATGTGTGATTGATTTGGAGGGCAGTGGGATCGATACTTGCCCTTGGCCGAGTTTGCTTACAACAACAGTTACCAGTCCAGCATCGAGATGGATCCATTTGAGGCTTTATATGGTCGGCGATGTCGTTATCCCATCGGGTGGTTTGAGTCCGGCGAGGCTAAGTTATATGGTACTGATTTGGTGAAGGATACCTTGGAAAAGGTAAAGTTGATTCAGTTTTGACTCCGCACAGCACATTCCAGATAGAAGAGTTACACGGATCAGAGGGCGCATGATGTATCATTTATGGTGGGCAAGAAGGTTCTCTTGAAAGTCTCGTCGATGAAGGGGATTATGAGGTTCAGGAAGAAGGGAAAGTTGAGCCCAAGGTTTATAGGCCCATTTGAGGTGTTGAGACGAGTTGGAGAGGTTGCTTATGAGCTTTCTTTGCCTCCCATTCTATCGAGAGTTCATCCGGTTTCCACGTTTCTACGCTATAAAGGTATCATGCCGACTTGTCACATGTGTTAGACTTTAGCACAATTCAGTTAGATGAGAGCCCGGGTTGTGAGGAGCATCCAGTTGCCAATGTTGATAGGCAGGTTCGCCAGTTGAGATCCAAGAGGATTTTCGCGGTAAAGGTTCAGTGGAGGGGCCAACCAGTCGAGGAGGTGACTTGGGGGTCCTAGGAGGACATGCGGAGCATATATCCACACTTATTCAGCACTCCAGGTATGATTCTAGAGTCGTTCGAGGACGGATGTTTGTTTAAGAGGTGGAGAATATAATGACCCGACTGGTCGTTTTGCTTTCTAGAACCCCGTTTCCCTAAATTAGACCCCTTCGTATTTTCTTTTACTATTTTATGACTTGCAGGGATGGTTAGTTTGGGACTTGGAAGGGTTCAGATTGAAATCAGAACACTTGGTTCCTTAAGGTTGGCTAAAAAGGCTAAGTTTTCGGTCAACGTTTTGAGTAAACGACCTCGGAATCAGGATTTTACGGTTCCAATAGGTTTGTATGATGATTTCGGACTTGGGTGTATGTTTGGATCAGGTTTTTGATGACGCGGGAGAATTACGACTCCTAATAGAGAAAGTTGGTTTTTTGAAGGTTTTGAAATTCTTTAAAAAAAATTTGGAGTAGGTTTTGGTGATATCGAGGTCCAAATGGGATTTCGAGACCGAAAATATTTCCGTATGGTGATTTAAGACTTGTACATAAAATTTGGCGTCATTCCGAGTAGTTTAAGTATGTTTCGGCGCGTTCGGAGTAAATTGAATAAGTTTGAAGTTCATATTTTTGATTTCAATTGGTTTGGCGTGTGATTCTTACTTTTGATGTTGTTTTGTGCGTTCCAAGAGTTTGAGCGATTCCCTTTTATGATTCCAAACTTTTTGGCATGTTCGGGTGGGGCCTCGGGTGTTAATCGGACGGGCTCGGACCAAGTTGGAACTTGGGAGAAACGGCTGGAGCTCTCAGCTTTTGGTGTGATCGCACCTGCTCTTAGCCAGCCGTAGGTGCGAGCTCGCAGAAGCGAGCCCGTGACCACAAAAGTGGCCCAGCATGGGTTGTCCAGCCATCACAGAAGCGCAAGTCAGGCCTCACCTTCGGAGGCGCAGGTGCGAAGACGATGTTCGTAGGAGCAGGGCAGTCGCAGGTGCGCTCAGAAAGCCGTAGAAGCGGTCTCGCGGAAGCGGTCAGCTAGACGCAGAAGCGGGAGGAGGCCATTGGGCAAGGGCCTTATCTGTGATGATATTTCCACAGATGCATAACCACTGAAGCGGCCAAACCTCCGCAGGTGTGAAAATTGCAGAAGGCAGAATGGTTCATTTAATACGGTGCTTATGTCTTTTCCGCTCATTTTTCACACATTGGGAAATTTTGGAATGTCAAAAAAGAGGGATTTCAACCCAGCCATTGAGAGAAGTTATTTCAATCTATTTTGAGTTAAATACATAGTTTATGGGAAGATTATAACATGTAAATTAGTGAAAATCTCGGGTTTAGGTGAAAACGTAAGTTTTTGATAAAAATGAGATTTAACCACGAAAATGATTATGGAATTTAGTAAAAAGTATACATTTGAGTTCATGAGGTTATGAGTAACAACTTTCTTCAAAAAATTTTGGAATCCGGGCAGGTGGGCCCGAGGGTGAATTTTATGTAACGACCCAACCGGGCGTTTCGAACTCTAGAGCGTCCTTTCGCGATTTGAGACCATGATCAGCTTCACTCAAGGTATTATGACTTGCACGCATGGTCGGAATTGAATTCCGGGAGTTTTGGAGTTGATTTATAAAGAGAATTCTCATTTCGGAAGCTAAGTTGGAAGAATTTGCTAAGGTTGGACTTTTGAGTAAACGACCTCGGAATCGGGATTCGAAGGTTCCAACAGGTTCTTATGATAATTTCAGACTTGGGAGTATGTTCGGATCGGGTTTTGGATGACCCAGGAGCGTTTCAGCGCATATTGTGGAAGTTGGCATTTTGGAAGAAATTCATAAATTTGGGTTGAAGTGCATCTCAGTTTTATCGATGCCCGTTTAGGATTCCGAGTTTGGGAATAGCTTCGTATGGTGATTCTGGTATTGGGAGCGCGTCCGTATATGAATTTGGAGGTCCGTAGGCCATTTCGGGGTCAAATGACGAAAGTTATAAATTTAAAGGTTTTTCAGAAGTTTGACCGAAAGTGGACTTTTTGATATCGGGGCCGGATTCCAATTCCGGAAGTTAGAGTAGGAACGTAATGTTGAATATGACTTGTGTGAAAAATTCGGGGTCAATCGGATGTGATTTGATAGGTTTTTGCATCGAGTGTCAAAGATGGAAATTCTAAAGTTCATTAGGCTTGAATTTGAGTGCGATTCATGGTTTTGGCGTTGTTTGATGTGATTTGAGGCCTTTAGCAGGTCCGCATTATGTTTTGGAAGTGGTTGTTGTGATTGGACGGGGTCCCGGGGGCCTCGGGTGGATTCCGGGTGGTTAACGGATCGAGTTTGGACTTGGGAGGAAGGATGAGGTAGCTGTTATCTGGTGCGATTGCACCTGCGCAAAAGGGGACACAGGTGCGAGGTCGCGGGTGCGAACCAATGGTCACAGGTGCAGTGAGAGAAGAGGCTGGGGGCGCATGTGCGAGGGCAGGTCTGCACCTGCGAAGGCGCAGATGCGGAGAAGGAAGGCGCATGTGCGGAATCTTGCTAGACAGAGGGGATGCGCATGTGCGGAATCTTGCTAGACAGAGGGGATGCGCAGGTGCGAGGTTTTGGCCGCACCTGCGAGGCCGCAGATGTAGCAGTTCGACCGCAGGTGCAGAGGTCGGGTCTGGGCAGTGTGTTATTTTAAAACGAGGGTTTTGCTCATTTTCACCACATTTCCTCCATGGAAGCCGAATTTGGAGCAACTTTGGAGTGCTTTTTCATCACCAAGCACGAGGTAAGTGGTTTATACTCATTTTTGAGTTAAATACATGAGTATATATGGATTAGAATATGTGAATTAGGGGAAATTGTGGGTTTTTGGTAGGAAACTTTGAAATTTATATTTTTGGATTCTGACCACGAGATTGGACATAGGATCTGGAATAAATTATATATTTGAGTTCGTGAGGTTATGGGTAAACTTTATGTTCAAAAAATTTCGAAATCCGGGCACGTGGGCCCGAGGGTGATTTTTGTCGACTTTGCAATTGGGGTTAGTAATTGTTATAAATCGAATTGTTATGAGTAATTTAGTATACACTTATGGGTTTGCATCATTATTGACTAGTTTCGGAGCGTTGTGCATCGATTTGAGTTGTTGGAAGGGCTTGGAAGCCGGTTATGAAACTTCGGAGCGAGGTAAGTCTCCTTTCTAACCCTGTAAATTGTCCCCATAGATGAAATAATTAATTATGTGCTACTATTGTGGGGGCTACGTACGCACGAGGTGACGAGAGTCTGTGCGTAACTACTATTATGCTTATGTCCGAGTAGTCTAGGACCCAAAAGCATGCTTTACTTGCCGTACTTATAATTTTTCTGATAAATTTAAAATGCTTAAATCCTATCGAATTCGGCAAATGAATTTCTAAAAATATTAAGCGCCATCTTCTTGACCATTAAAAGAGAAATTTATCATATCCTTGGGTAATTATTTTCCTGACGTAGTCGGGGTTGACTGTTTGAGTGTGTGTATTTATGTGTAACCGCGTCGCAAATATATTCCACGAGCGGGGTGACTATCTTCACTACTCTCATGAGAGCTGGCCGTACGCCACAGCAGGTTAATAGATGCATCTATGGTTTGTGCCGTTCGACCCTTCGACAGTGCACAAAATACTATTTTATTTGATCGGGCCGTACGACCTCGACATTACTTGCGCATGATATTTGCTGGGTACTTACTGTGATTTGAACTGTTTAATTGCGTTGAGATATAAGTTGTCAATTGAAATGATGGAAACTGAAATATTAATTATGAAAGAAGTTGTCCCTTCCTGTTGTTAATTGTTATGTAATTATGACATCCATGCTTAGCGTCACATTTAATTATATTAATTGACCTCCAGTAAGTGTCAAAGTCGACCTCTCGTCACTACCTCTTCAAGGTTAGACGGGATACTTACTGGGTACACGTTGTTTTTGTACTCATACTACACTTGTTGTGCATTTTTTTGCACAGGCACATGTCTATCTAGTGGCCTAGCTTGGCGCAGCGTCATGGTTGATATGAAGACTTAGGTGAGTTGCACCTCACGAGACGACCCGCAACCAGCAGAGTCTCTTCAGAGTATTGTGTTGAATTTTTCCTACTGTTCTATTTGTATTCCGGACGGTTATTGTATTTTATTGTTTCCTAGAAATTGCTCATGCACTTGTGACACCAGGTTCTGGGATAACTTTGGGATTCATTCATAATTTAAATTTGTTAAAGACATTATTGTTTACTCAGTGGAAGTTCGTAATTATTATTTAATGTAATGAAAAGGAATGATTTCAAGAGTATAACAATACAGATTTAGTTAACTTCTTGGTGTTGTCTTTCCTGACAGTGGTGTCCGACGCCATCACGACCTTTATTGAATTTGGGTCGTGATAACATGGTATCAGAGCACTAGGTTCCCTTAGGTCTCACGAGTCATGATCAAGTCTAGTAGAGTCTTGCAGATCGGTATGGATACGTCTGTACTTATCTTCGAGAGGCTACAAGGCTGTTAGGAGTACTTCCCTTCTTGATACTTCATCGTGCGATTTGATTTCTTTGAGGCTTATGCCTATGTTTCTTCCTGCTTAATCTTACGCGACGCGAAGTGCTTGCTATAAATCGGGAATTTGAGGAATTGTAATGGTACCACAGATGTGGTGGGGGATGTTCCTCCATGCGTAGTAGTTTTGGCTATTGTCGTCACCTTGCGGAAGGTCATTTTATCGTTTCAGCTCGGTATCAGTATTACCTAAAGTTTTGAAGATTGGCATTGATTATTATGAAGATTCGTGCGTTGCTATCACAGTGTGGTGCAATGGTAGGATGTTGTTGAAACAGTGAATGACTTTGAAGGATGTTTACCCAGTGCAAGATTTAGGGATTCAGTATTCTATTCCAGGTGGAGGAAAGGCAATAAGGCTATAAATGTTCAGGTTTGGATTAATAGAGTAATGGGACTTGGTCTTTTCACGTGTGGTGGAATTTTTATCTGCGGCATGGTGTCGTCGACCTCGATTGAGTGTGTTAAGCTCGCCGGTGTTATGGTATTCTACAAGTCACTTTTGGGGCAGAATATTGAGAGATAGTATTGGAGGAGTGGCTGTCAGAGATCACAAAGTGCGGTGGTTCAGGGTTGGATGGGTATTTCTAATGTTGACGGCTCGATAAGGAGGATCTTCGGAAAGGGTTGAAGTTAGTAGCGAACTATCGGTTCAAGTGCTACAGATATAGATATTTATTTAAGGCAACAGTTGGGCAACAAAGGATGAGGAAGGCCATGTGGGAAGGGTCAGGCGGGGGTTAAATTTCTAGAAGGCCAGATGTAAGAAGCAAAAGTCGAGTAGTTGCTTAAAGGAGAGTATTTGACCAACGTAGGAGAGTGGCAGAGTGGCATATGGGTTCAACGACAGGATAACTACACACCTGGAGGAAAGTTTAGAGTGATTTGGGATTTAGGGTGGACAGTGACTGGGTCTATGGACTTAATTTGAAATATCGGCTATCATACGACGAGAGATTTGGCACGACAGAAAGGATTTTATTGATATGAAGAAGGATACAATATGACTTCGGATTGGAAAGTATTTTCGCACATTTAGTAGATGTCCAGGAGGATGTGAATGGGCTTGAACAGCTAGTGAATGAGTATGGGCTCAGGTTGGGTTACAGATTTCGTAGTAATTGTGCAGTGCAACGTCATTGGGGGATGTCGGCATGTGATTTCCAAAGGTGGGTTATCTCTTGTGAGTAGGTTAGCGGTCGCGTGGTGTCGACGAAGCTTATGCGAAGAAATTCTACCGGTTATACGATAAGAGGTCGGATAGGTAAATGTAGCTAGTGATTCATAGCGTTCATGAAAGGTCGACCATAAGGACTTAGGGAAATTTGGCGCGTTGGTGGTGCATGTCAATAATGAAGGAAGTATATTGATGGGTCCCTGAGTTGTGTAATGGTGATTTCAAGCTAAGTGGGAGAGTCCCGCCGCCTACGATTGGGTCGTAGGGTTATCTTCTTGTGGGGTTTCGGGTATCGGCATATTAGTGAGTTATTACAGCTAAGGGGAAAGAACATAAGTGGAAATTTGAGCAAAAGAATTGATAAAGGTGTGCTAAAATTGGCCTTATTGACTCATGTTTAGGTTTTTGGAAGATCCATGATTTATGCTTCATGCAGAGGTTATTTACAAGGGAAGTGATTCGGTCGGGTGCTTCATTGAGACGGGTGTTCGTGTGCCCGCGGAGCCTTGGAGTTGATTATATTCGGGACCAAGATAGAGTGGGTGACTCTCAATAACGGTACTAGTGAATTCAAAGGTTAAAATGTGGTGCCTAATGATTTCAAGCCCGCAACATGGTTAGAGATCGAGCTTTTGCAGCGGATTACAAAAGAGGCTTGGAATGTTCTATGATATCTTCGGCTTGCAGAGTAGCAATTGGAGTAATGAAAGGAAATAACTTTGGATTCATAAATGAATTATCAGGACGGGTGCATTAGTTGAGGGTGCGAATATGTGCACAAAAAGGGTATGAGACGGTTTGTGGAATTGAGACAACATGGCCTCGCGATTCAAGGCCACTCGGGATGAGTGCGCACGAAGTTCGTTATGTGTTTAATGGAGTTACTATTATTTCGGAGGCAAACTAATGATGATTAGAAGAAGAAAGATTGGTTAACCATGGTTTAATTGGCATATTGGTGGCAGTGATCAGTTCCTTCAGCGATTGAGTTATGCATGTGAATGTGACGGTACACCCGAGGCTTGATGGCTACCGTAATTGGTTTTATTAGGGAGTATTCAAGTATTAGGTCATGTTATGTGTGGGTGGATCCTGTAAGGATTATGTTGGTTTAGACCACTACTTGAGAATTTTCATGTTCGGCAGTTATGAGGGTATAAGGATCCACTTGCGTGTTGTTACGGCTCTCTTGGAATGAGTTAAGTAGGAATATTTTATATGATGGAGTTTTTGTCCTATTAGTGGTTCAGGAGTTATGATGAAATTCTTGTACTATCGCATATTGGCATGTTAGATGCAGTAAGCAGTATGAAATTTGAAAGTGAGGATTAGGGTTGCAGTTCGGTGTTGGCAAGGATGTCACGAGCTCGGATGAGCAAGAAAGGATTTGAATGTTTAGAGTAAGCTGGAATTATCTTCAGCGTCATTTGGGATCGGTGTTTTGTGAAAGAGGCTTTGCATCCTAGTTATAGATTCTTGATTTACTTTGTAGCATTAGTGCGGCCGGTGGTATAGATGTGCAGATTTGTTACCTTGTGCGGAAGGTCGTGGGAGCATATCTCACGGGAAGATTGTAAGAGCGTGACATGTAGTCACTTGATTGATTGAAGATTTAAACCAAGTGTAAAGATTGTAGTCGTACCCCCCTAACTTAAGAATTTGTGCCTGGAGGGCGCTCGGTTTATTGGGTTGTGGACTGTGGAGGTTTGCTCTGGTTATGATGGTTGTTCTTGTTCTTGTGGAGGGGTATTTATGGACCCTTTAAAGGTTATTGACCTAGTGCGGTGCGATCAGGATCGATTTAGGGTCGGTGAGTGGATTTAAATATGAATGTGGGCTCTATATCAAGCCTGATGTGATTCAGCATAGCACTCCTCATGGAGGATTATTCGAACGTTGTATGTTATTTCGTCGTCTGCTATTTCATGTAATATTATATGGTGACGTGTGAGTTGTTAAACAGATTGATAAATTTCTTATGGGTTGAGGTTCCGCTTAGCGATAGTGTTATATGAGCAGGATGGCTCTTAGATTCAGATCATATACGCACCTCATTTGTGCTTGAGTTTTGTAGCTTATGGCGCTATATGTATCCCCAGGGATGGTATTATGCACTTAGCGTGCTTGTGACGGATATTCGGTATTCTGTGGAAATGAGCCAGTTAGCTTGGTGTGTAACTCTTTACGTGAATTTTATGTGTAGATTGGGTGGCACGCCGCCACGGGTATGTTATTTGGATCGGGTTGCATGCCACAACAGTGTGATGTTGAGTACGATTTTCTATATTCTATTTTGTGTATTTTGTTTCCCATCTTCTGAGGAAAGTTCACAATTGTGCGTGGGTTGAGTAGTCCCTTTTAGAGTTCGTTTTCCTTATGTATCACGTTCGGGTTTGTATCCTATTGGCTCATTGTGGCATCATATGAGACTTTTGGTCATGTTTGGGGTGGCTTACTGCCTGAGCAATTCATACTGGGTGAGATGAGATTATTAGATCAGGGATCAGTGCGATAAGATTATGTGAAGTATATTAAAGAACAAATACCATTATTTGGTTCATGATGAGGTGATGATTCTTGTCAAGAGGAGAGATTCAATGATTTGTTAACTCTGCAGTTGGTTATGAATTTCTAAACATCTCTTCCGTCGTGGCGGTATTGTAAGAGTTAGAGCAGGACCTATATATATGCCATGGGCGCATTGTGAGCATCGGATTCAGGGAATGTCCGCTATTATGATCAGAGAGTGCTATTGCAGGCCTGTGAATGATGTGGTGCATGGTGGGAATTAGCAAAGGTGTGCAGTCATGTTCTGATGCATCGTGTGGTGATTGATATGGTGTTCGTATATTGGAAGCAGGTCTGGCAGAGAATTTCAGATGTCGGAACTAGGCTCTAAGGCTTGTTTGCCTAAATAAAAGAGAATATCTTCAGATTTGATCGAGCTATTGTGCTCAGTTGAGTTGTGGTAGCACGGGTATGTGCAAGAGGTGTTAAACAGTAATTCCAGACTACTCCAGCGCAGTTCTTAGCACGTTCGAGACGAACGTATGTTTAAGTGGGAGAGAATTTAACGACCCGACCAGTCGTTTCGAACTCTAGCGCGTCTTTTGGCGGTTTGAGACCATGAGAAGCTTCATGTCAGGTATTATGACTTGAATGCATGGTCGAAATTGAATTCCAGGAGTTTTGGAGTTGATTTATAAAGAGAATTCTCATTTCGGAAGCTTTAAGTTAGTAGAATTTTGCTAAGGTTGGATTTTTAGTAAAGGACCTCAGAATCGGGATTCGAAGGTTCCATCAGGTTAGTAGGATGATTTCGGACTTGGGAGTATGTTCGGATCGGATTTTGGATTACCCGGGAGCGTTTCGGCGCATATTGTGGAAGTTGGCATTTTGGAAGATATTCATAAATTTGGGTTGAAGTGCATCTCAATGTTACCGATGCCCATTTGGGATTCCGAGTTTGGGAATAGCTCTGTATGGTGATTCTGGTATTGGGAGCGCATCCGGATATGAATTTGGAGGTCCGTAGGCCATTTCGGGGTCAATTGGCGAAAGTTATAAATTTGAAGGTTTTTCAGAAGTTTGACCGGAAGTGGACTTATTGATAGCGAGGTCGGATTCCAATTCCGGAAGTTGGAGCAGGATCGTAATGTTGAATATGACTTGTGTGCAAAATTCGGGGTCAATCGGATGTGATTTGATAGGTTTCGGCATCGAGTGTCAAAGTTGGAAATTCTAAAGTTCATTAGGCTTGAATTTGAGTGCGATTCATGGTTTTGGCATTGTTTGATGTGATTTGAGGCCTCGAGTAGGTCCGCATTATGTTTTGGAAGTGGTTGGTGTGATTGGACGGGGTCCCGGGGGCCTCGGGTGGATTCCGGGTGGTTAACAGATCGAGTTTGGACTTGGGAGGAAGGAAGAGGCAGCTGTTATATGGTGTGATTGCACCTGCGCAAAAGGGGCCACAGGTGCGAGGTCACGGGTGTGAACCAGTGGTCGCAGGTGCGATGAGAGAAGAGGTTGGGGCGCATGTGCGAGGGCAGGTCCGCACCTGCGAAGGCGCAAATGCGGAGAAGGAAGGCGTAGGTGCGGAGTCTTGCAAGGCAGAGGGGATGCGCATGTGCAAGGTTTTGGCCGCACCTGCGAGGCCGCAGATGCGGCAGTTCAACCACAGGTGCGGTGGTCGGGTCTGGCCAGTGTGTTATTTTAAAACCAGGGTTTGACTCATTTTCACCACATTTCCTCCATGGAAGCCGAATTTGGAGCAACTTTGGAGTGCTATTTTCATTACCAAGCACGAGGTAAGTGGTTTATACTAATTTTTGAGTTAAATACATGAGTCTATATGGATTAGAATATGGGAATTAGGGGAAATAGTGGGGTTTTGGTAGGAAACCTAGAAATTTATATTTTTGGATTCTGACCACGAGATTGGACATGGGATTTGGAATAAATTACATATTTGAGTTCGTGAGGCTATGGGTAAACTTTATGTTCGAAAATTTTTGAAATTCAGGCACATGGGCCCGAGGGTGATTTTTATCGACTTTACGATTGGGGTTAGAAATTAGTATAAATTGAATTGTTATGAGTAATTGAATATACATTTATGAGTTTGCATCATTATTGACTAGTTTCGGAGCGTTGTGCATCGATTTGAGTTGTCGGAAGGGCTTGGAAGCCAGTTATGAAATTCCGGAGTGAGGAAAGTCTCTTTTCTAACCTTGTAAGAGGGAATTGTCTCCATAGGTGAAATAATTAATTATGTGCTACTATTGTGGGGGCTACGTACGCACGGGGTGACGAGAGTCTGTGCGTAGCTACTATTATTTCGATGACCCAAAAAGTCATCTCTCATTTTTACAAGTCAATTATTTCACCTCATTTTGCGTGCGTAGCCCGGGCGTATAGCCGGGAAGTTTTTATATGAAAAACTGAGAAAAATGCTAGTTTTGCCTTTAAAATTGAATTTAAGTTGACTTCGGTCAACATTTTTGATAAACAGACCCGAATCCGTGACTTGACGGTCCCAGAGGGTCCGTAGAAAAATATGGGACTTTAGAGTGTATGCCCGGAATCGAATTTCGAGGTCCCAAGCCCGAGAAATGAATTTTTGAAAGAAATTATTTTACTGAAAATATAAGAGTTTTTGGAAATTTGATTATATTTGAAATTTATGGTATCGGGCCCGTATTTTGGTTTCGGAGCCCGGTACAGGTTCAATATGATAATTATGATATGTCTGTAAAATTTGGTAAGGAACGAAGGTCGTTTGACGTGATTCGGACCCACGGTTGTAAATTTTGATACTTTGAAAGTTTTGGAAGTTTTCTTTGATTTTTATGATAAATTCGTTGCTTAAGATGTTATTTTGGCGATTTGATCGCACGAGTAAGTCCGTAGGATATTTTTGAGGTTATGTGCATATTTCGTTTGGAGCCCCGAGGGCTCGGGTGAGTTTCGGATAGGCGTCGGGATATTTTTTAGACTCAAAAATCTGGTGTTTTTGGTCAGTTTCTGGTGTCTGAGTTTTTGTGCTATGCGAACGCAAGGGATGCTACGCGAACGCACAACACAAGTCTGGTAGGGGGTAGAGTTACTCTGTATGAACGCACCACACCAGATGTGAACGCGGAGCACATGATCGTTGCTCTACGCGACCGCACACAGTGGGATGCGAACGCATAGAGTATTAGGAAGGGTGGGGGCTGGGTAGGCTTTGCACTGTGCGAACGCACCACTGAGGTCGCGATCGCATAGGGTGGGGGAAGGGTAGCTATGCGAACGCATTAGCCCTGTCGCGAATGCATAGGGCAAATCAACCCAGTTATTTAAAAACAGAACCTATTACGGGATTCAACCAAAATTTCATAACTTCTTCTTCCAAACTCCAAATTGGGCGATTTTTGAAAGAGAAATTCACTACAAATTCATAGGTATGTAATCTTAGACTCATTTTCTTCCATTTCCATTAACACTCATTAGATTTTTAGGCCTAAATCATGTTCTTAAGGGTAGAAAATTGGGGATTTGGGTAGAGTTAGGGCTTTTTGTATAATTGGAATTTAGACCTTGTTTTGGGGTCGGATTTCAAAACTAATTACATATTCGGGCTCGTGGGTGAATGGATGATCGGGTTTTGGACCGAACCTCGTGTTTAGACCAAGCGGCCCGGGGTCGATTTTTGACTTTTTGGGAAGAATGATAGGAAATCTGTAATTAAGTATTGGAATTGAATTATTTAGCGTTTATTGATGTTATTGAGTCAACTATGTCTAGATACAATCGATTTGGAGTGGAGTTCAAAAGGAAAAGCGGTGATTGAGGCGTGATTTTGGTTGTAGAAGTCGAGGTAAGTGTTTGGCCTAACTTTAGCTTGAGGGAATAGGTGTTGAGTCTTATTTGCTATGTGTTTATACCATTTTCAGCGTATAGGTGAGGTGACGAGTACCTATACGTTGGTGTCAAGCACGCTCGTGAGTCAAAAATTATGAATTATGTGGTTTTCACTGATATTTACTGTGTTATAGCTTGAATTTCACTTTAGTGGTTGTTCATTCGGTGGAATTTCTTGGTAATGGATAATGTTGAGTATTTGTTCGGTTAAGGAATCTTATGTAAAGATATGTACTTGAGCGAGATTGGTTATAGTTGTATCCCTTGCTGGGATAGTGATATTTTTATTGTTGTTCCCTTGCCGGGATGTTATGACTTATGATTCATATTGTTGATTTTTCCTTGTCAAACTTCTACTATTGATATTATTTGGGTGAGGAAGAGTGTAAAGCACGAGGGGTGATGTCGTGTATTGCTTATTGTGAGGGAGAGTGTAAAGCACGAAGGGTGATGCCGTGTATTGATTATTGTGAGGATGAGAGTGTAAAAGCACGAAGGGTGATGCCGTGCACTTGCTTTTATCTATTATTTGGTGAGGATGAGAGTAAAAGCACGAAGGGTGATGCCGTGCACTTGCTTTTATCTATTATTTGGTGAGGATGAGAGTAAAAACACAAAGGGTGATGTCGTGCACTGTTTTCTCTGTGATTGTTATTTCCTGTTGTTACTTAGATAATTGAAATGTTGTCTCATTTCGATACTTCTGTTATCTGATATTGCCTTCCCCCAGCATGTTTCCCCTTTTCCCTTGTACTTAACTGGTTATTCTTGTTGTTATTATTTCTTCCGAATATTATTAAATTGCACAGGTTGTCTTGATTGTCGTGTCCTAGCCTCGTCACTACTTCGCCGAGGTTAGGCTCGACACTTACTCAGTACATGGGGTAGGTTGTACTGATGCTACACCTGCACATATTTTGTTGTGCATATCCCGGTGTAGGACCCTTAGAGCTAGGAGGCTGCCTTCAGTCCAGTCGGAGACACCGAGGTAGTCCTGCAGGCGTCCGCAAGCCTTGGTGTCCCCTTCCACTTCTTTATTTCTGTTCTAGTTATTTCAGAAACAGATGTATTTATTTCTTTCAGTTTATTATATGTATTATTCGTAGATAGTCCGTGATATTGTGACTCCAACATTCTGGGATTTGGTTAGTTTTGGTGAAACTTCGTAAAGGCTTTGTATTGGAATATACATGTCTTGCTTCATCTTAGATTATTATTTATGTTAAATTTGGAAATTCACCTGTTTTCGACTGTTAATAAAGAAATAAGTAAATTGAATATTCACGTTGGCTTGCCTAGCGAGTTCAACGTTAGGCGCCATCACGGTCCCGACGGTGGAAAAAAATTCGGGTCGTGACAATTATGCTTATGTCCGAGTAGTCTAGGACCCAAAAGCATGCTTTACTTGCCGTACTTATAATTTTTCTGATAAATTTAAAATGCTTAAATCCTATCGAATTCGGCAAATGAATTTCTAAAAATATTAAACGCCATCTTCTTGACCATTAAAAGAGAAATTTGTCATATCCTTGGGTAATTATTTTCCTGACGTAGTCGGGGTTGACTGTTTGAGTGTGTGTATTTATGTGTAACCGCGTCGCAAATATATTCCGCGAGCGGGGTGACTATCTTCACTACTCTCATGAGAGCTGGCCGTACGCCACAGCAGGTTAATAGATGCATCTATGGTTTGTGCCGTTCGACCCTTCGACAGTGCACAAAATACTATTTTATTTGATCGGGCCGTACGACCTCGACATTACTTGCGCATGATATTTGCTGGGTACTTACTGTGATTTGAACTGTTTAATTGCGTTGAGATATAAGTTGTCAATTGAAATGATGGAAACTGAAATATTAATTATGAAAGAAGTTGTCCCTTCCTGTTGTTAATTGTTATGTAATTATGACATCCATGCTTAGCGTCACATTTAATTATATTAATTGACCTCCAGTAAGTGTCAAAGTCGACCTCTCGTCACTACCTCTTCAAGGTTAGACGGGATACTTACTGGGTACACGTTGTTTTTGTACTTGTGAGCATGTAATTTTTAACCTACTATATATTCCTACAAAATTCAATAAATTAATTAGTGTTATAAACCTTTGTTGAATTTCAATGTCTGTGTGCGAATTATTTGCATTACATAAATCATAATTTGTCTTTAAATTCGTAAATGATTTAAAGTTGCATGATTCGGTGCATAACTTCAATCATTTTTATTGAAAAATTACGGAAAATTATTCTTCAAATAATTACATTTGTTAACTAGAAATTTCAACTTTTAATTTACTCATTAATTAAAATTTAAACTAGAGTTAGAGCTAATTAATATATTACTTGTAATTGATTGAAATAAATAGCAACAAAAATTTTGATTATTTGACACAATGTATATTTAATGATTAATTTATTCATTTTTCTAACAAAATTGTGAAATTTATTCCTTAAATGATATGAGTATTAAATTAAATGATATTACTCTTAATTAATTTATAATTAGTCTAAAACTAAGTTAGAATTAATTACTGCATTTTTGTTGAGTTTTGATTTAATTCAAATTAATTAATTAGTTAGATTAGCTAAGAAGGGGAGTAAAATCGGACCTGGACCAAAATTACCCAGACCCAAACCCCTTCTTCATACACAAACACACCCAGCCCAAGACCTTACCCGGCTTGCCCAGCCCCAGCACCCAAAACGACCCCGTTTTTGTACCCTCCAATCCTAGCATTGGATCGATCTGATCCAACGGCTCCCAAACCCCCCCAATCCCTAACTATATATATGTCCAAACCAAACCAAACCCCCTCATTTGCAGAAGTCTCACACCCCCCATGTCCGTCTCTCTCACTTCTCTCTAAACACCAAACCCTAGCCGCCGCCCTCCGCCGACCGGAATCGCCTCCAGCGGCGGAGCTTCACCCAATCCGGACCAAATCTTCACCAGACACTCTCCTCCTCCTCCTCCTCCTCAGTCACCTCCCGTCATGGATCCCACCAAAATCCCACCCAAAATCATCTGATTTTAGATCTAAGAAATCTGAAACCTTAAAACCCCATGTCCGGCAGATTCAAGAACAACTAATGGCTCAAAGCTACATGAGTCAATAGCTCTTGATGAGAGCTATTGATTCATGTGGGTTTGGATCATTTCCAAACCCCGCCGGGATCCGGCCAAGCCCGACGACTTTATTTTTCCTAGCCAAATCCCTTTAAACGGGTATTTCCCCCTCCTTCCTATCTATTTCTTGCATGAATACGTTGGTTTAATCACTGTTTTTGTATCACTGTGTGATTTTTTGTTCATCATCTCTTTCTACTTGTTCCTGTTTATTCCTATTCTTTGTTTAAAGACCCAAATATATCTAGCTTAGGATTCTTTATCACTATTTTTCGTGTGATTTAACGATTGTGTAACAAAGATTAGTATTAGGTTTCAGTTTATTTTCTTTACTGATTTTCAGGCATCTGTTGTTTATGAATTTTTTTTTACGAAACGAGCATGAATGAACTAGTTGTTACATCCTTGAATTCATATGCTGAAATGCTGATATTGCATCTTCCTGTGAATTTGTTGCCTTTTAGTCAGTTGTTTGATCATGTATTGCATGAGGTCGTCATTTGATTTAGCCCTTGATTTTGTTGCCTATGTTAGTAGTCACAACTAGGTTTTAACTTATAGCCTAATTTCGACTCTTAGTTTAGACTGGAATATTTAATTAACCTAAACAAACTAAGCCCTACCTAGACCCAAGTAGAAGCTAAAGCATGCCTTAATACAAGGAGATTAACTAAGTCTAAGAAATTAATTTAACTAACCTAAAGTAATTAATTAATCTAAAATCAATTAACCTTTGATAAAACAATGAAGGTTTAGCTATTAGTTAATTAGATTAGAATGAAGTTGTTTATTGACTAATAGTTAACATAGCATAAGACTCACCTAAAACCCAAGAATTGATTTAACTTAGTCGACTCCTTCAAACAAAATGAACTAGTTAACTTAACCAACTTCCTTTAATTATCCTAAGCCTAAAAACCTAAGTTAACTAACCTAAGTCTAATAGTCTCTTAAGTAATTAACTAAATCCAAAAATCTGTCAAAAATAATTAGTTTAAGATTAACTAACTAAAATAAATTAGTTGACCTAGGCTTATTAGTTAATTAAGTTTCTGATTTTAGGTAATTAAGTAAAATTCACCAAACTAAATCAGTTAACTTAGGAATTGAATTGATCAATTTACCTTAAGTAGCAAGCTAAACCTAGTTTGACTAATAGGAGCTTTAATCAATTAACTTAATTAGTTGACCTAACCTTGGTTAAAACACAACTAGGAGTCACCTATGGGACCTAACTATTGTTAGTTAACTATAGTTAAATGATAACCCAAGTAAGTAACCATGATTACCCAATGGTAAATTTGGGGACTCCAAGGGGTACAACAGGTAATGTAGATTAGGAAATCAGATTTTTAAGGGTAGAAGGGTCTTTTCTAAGGCTGGAATGTTCTGGAAAGGTGCAGTTGTCCCAAAAGGATAGGGTGGACAGCTGTACATGTACCATCTTCAACCTAATGAATTAGGAATATACCAAAGGATATCCCATTCTCAAGTCTCCTATAAATAGACCCCCCTCCCTTTAGACTAAGGAGATTTTTTTTACACTCTGAAAAACATTCTTTCAACCTCTTTTAGCTACTAATACATTCTGAAAATACAGAAAGAATCAAAATATTTTTTCATTCATAAACAAAATTTCCAAAAAAAAAAAGAATATGGTTGAAAATGTTTGATTTTCTTTTGGGAGTTCATCAAGCTTTTGTGGGTCTTCTCAACTTGGTTCTGGTTCTTTTCTATTTCTGGTTTCGAAATATCTGTTTTGAGTACTCAAGTCCTGGGCTGTTTACTCTTCCTGGTTTGTTGGTTTTCTGGTTGCTCCTGCTTTCATTGTTGCTGGAATTTCCTTCTTTTTGCTACTTTGCTGATTACCTGACCTTTATTTGGTCAGGATTTTGTCAATTCTCTCTTTAAGGTATGTAACAATGAACTTTAAACAGAGTTATTGAATCCAGAACTTTATGCTGAAATTGTTGACTCGTGTTGTGTTTACTTTAAGATTGTATGAATCTGAATCCTCTTCTCCTCCATTCTTGATATAAAAACTGAAGTAAGGTTATTATTATTTGNGATTTCGTTAATTCTCTCTTTAAGGTATGTAACAATGAACTTTAGACAGAGTTATTGAATCCAGAACTTTATGCTGAAATTGTTGACTCATGTTGTGTTTACTTTAAGATTGTATGAATCTGAATCCTCTTCTCCTCCATTCTTGATATAAAAACTGAAGTAAGGTTATTATTATTTGAATGTATGCAACTCCCGGAATCAGTTTGATTATTCGTTAAGTTTCTGTCAATACATTTAGCATTTGGTAGTTAGATGTTAATTTTATATTTGTTTAGCATATTAGGGTAACTTGCACTAGGGTAGATGAGTTTGATCCTTTAATAATCAAACTTACCCCATGATGAGTGCACAAACATTAGTATGGTTGGATGAAGTTTACCCTTCAAAAGGGTATAAAGTATATAGTTAAAAAGGGCATTAGGGGTGAGGAATCTAAACCCTTGAATGGTCAGATTCATCCTCTAAAAATGCCTAAATAATCAAAGTTTCTATATAGTTTATAATTATGTTAGTATTAGCACTAGGGTAGATGAGTTTGACTCGTTGGTAGTCAAATTCACCCCATATTAAGTGCTTAAACAGTAGCTTATCACCCTTTAAGGGTATGCAATGAGCAATCAATAAAGGCTGTAGAATCGTGAATCTGAACCCTTCAAGTGGTTAGGTTCATTCTCTAAGAAATGCCTAAAAATCAAAGTCAAAGTATAATCACTAGTTTGAATAGGACCTCTATGGAGATGAATCTGGCCCCTTTTTATGGTCAGATTCAGTCCATAAAAAGACAAGAACCTGTTCTATTATAAATGGTGTAAAAACATCATTAAGGGTGAGTCTAATATCCTTCATGGTATGACTCATCCAATAAATGTTTGAAGATCTATTGTTACTACTGCCCAAATAGTAAATTTTGGACTGATAGTCTACATTAAAGATGCACAGATGATTTTTTAGTATAGTTTAGCATAAGCATCATCCGATCTAAACTTGGCTTCTTGTCATAGTCTTGTTTAGTCTAGTGGATGAATAACACATTCAACTAATTGGGGTTTTCTACATATTACAAGGGAAGTCTTAAATGCAAGGCCTTAAGGGAGTTCAAGTTGGTAAAATTGGTTGGAATCTTTATGTTAGTTTTCTTTGATTCTGGAAAATGTATAACAACAGTCAAGCTGTAATTCCTTTGTACCTATTTTTCAGCATCATTGTATGTAATCTAAACTGGATTGTATATTCATTTCTTTTTAGTCCTTTAATTATAGTGTTCAAACTGAATTGTGAGGTGATTTTTTCTGAAATTTGAATCTGTTTATGAAGAATACTTCAAAACCCGAAATAGGTGTTTAATCAAAAAAGATTAGTGTTCGAATCACCCCCCTGTGTAACCTTTCATAAAACATTTTTTATCTGATTTTCAGAAACAGTTATTTCAAAATTCGGTTGTTTCAAAATAATTGGACTTAGCAGATTATTTTTTTTAACTCACCTTGCATCTTGTCAAACTTTCTGAAAATCAAAGATAGAACTTGTTCTTCTAAATTCATATAATTAACCTTAAAAGACTGTTTTTGAAGAATTTCGAACGGTATAAAAAAACAGATCTGCTATTTCCATCGAATTCAGAGGATGTTCCTTTAAAAGATTCTGTAACAGTAGACATATGAAATCTCAATATATATGAGTGATGAACTAAATAGCAGGTATGAAATTGAACAAAAACATTAGTCAAAATGTCCTTAATGTGGCTAAATGAGCTCATTTGATTCCTTAAACTTGCGATTGGTAAATCAGTAGTTCTGTTTTATTTTGCAAACCTTTCCTTGATTGGTATGATTGAATTACATATCTTCCCTTATTTAACAATTAGCCATAAATAGGATTGGCCAAAAGGGTTAAACATTTAAGGGGCTAAAATATGGCCATAGCCCGAAGCATGTTATCCTTTAGGCTAGTGAACATCATTTAGGCAATCCTCTAGGTAGAGTGACATCCCTTAGTTTGAAAATTGGGTAAAATCAAGTGTCATTCCAAAAATTACCATTATCCACACTCGGGAGTGGAAACTCATGCCCCCGACCCTCAACTCTAAACAATTAATAAAAATGCTCATAGCAACCACGGGTACATTTCATGTGACGTGTTTGCCATGTGTTCAAAAAATAACAAGTGCACGCCATCGTGACTTGTCTAAGATAAATGCATAAACGCCCTAATTGATCTTAAAACTAAAAATGCTCCTTCAAATAGAAAATATAAAGAATAATCAAACATCGCCTCAAATAGGCACTATAAAACCGTCATGACCATAGTCTTGACTACGTAATCTACATTCGGGTGCGTCAACTCATGTCCCCGTCTTCAACTTCAAATTATAATAAAAATCACATGTTGTAATTGCGGGTGCATTTCATGTGGTGTAGTTATAATGTGTCCAAAAAAACAAGCAAGTGCACGCCATCGTGACTTGTTTCAAGATAAATCCGTAAATACTAAAAGCGGTTAAAAAAGGCTAAATGCACAATAGGCTAAAACACGTAAATAAACAGATAACTTAGGCCAAATACTAATAGTTAAGCGACCGTGCTAGAACCACGGAACTCGGGAATGCCTTACACCTTCTCCCGGGTTAACAGAATTCCTTACTCGGATTTCTGGTCGCAGACAAATCAAAACAGAGTCAAATTTCCTCAGTTTGGGATTTTTCAAAAACAAAACGGTGTCCCGGAGCATCGTCAAAAATCCGAGTGGCGACTCTGAAATAATAATCCGAATAATGTCACTTAAAGTGGAAAAACTCCCTTATTACCCTTTATTATCCGGGGTGGTGAAAAAAGAGGTGTGACAGTACTCATACTACACTTGCTGTGCATTTTGTTGCACAGACACATGTCTATCTAGTGGCCTAGCTTGGCGCAGCAGCACGGTTGATATGGAGACTTAGGTGAGTTGCACCTCATGAGACTACCCGCAGCTAGCAGAATCTCCTTCAGAGTGCTG
This sequence comes from Nicotiana knightiana, assembly GCA_005239525.1. Lineage (NCBI taxonomy): Eukaryota > Viridiplantae > Streptophyta > Magnoliopsida > Solanales > Solanaceae > Nicotiana > Nicotiana knightiana. The sequence goes on along the minus strand of ML407787.1, from coordinate 23,451 downwards.
TGTTGTATTTTCCCTACTGTCGTATTTGTATTCTGGACGGTTATTGTATTTCATTGTTTCCTAGAAATTGCTCATGCACTTGTGACACCGGGTTCTGGGATAACTTCGGGATTCATTCATTATTTAAATTTTTTAAAGATATTATTGTTTATTCAGTGGAAGTTCGTAATTATTATTTAATGTAATGAAAAGGAATGATTTCAAGAGTATAACAATAAATATTTAGTTAACTTCTTGGTGTTGGATTGCCTGACAGTGGTGTCCAGGGCTATCACGACCTTTATTGAATTTGGGTCGTGACATTTTAGGAATCTTACATTTGGGGTTGGGTAATCACTTTAATAACTGGAATATGAACTTTTGAACATGTATTGGTTAATTTATATACCTTTTGACTAGTTTGGATTGTTCGACACCGAGTTGAGGCTTTAGAGTGAATTTGAGGCCGGAAAGTAGGCTTTGGGACGAGGTAAGTCTCTTTTCTAACCTTGTATGAGGGAATTAACCCCATAGGTGAATTGATTAACATGTGCTTCTATTTTTGGGGACTACGTATGCACAAGGTGACGAGAATCCGTACATAACTACTAATTATGCTTATGTCCGAGTAGTCTAGGACCCATACCATGCAATATTTACGATGTTTGCATCCTACTTGTTAATTTAATTACTTAAATCATGTTGGAACTTGATAAACGAATGGTAGAAGGTTAAATTTCATTTACTTAAATTCTTGGAAGAGCCACTTGACTGTTATTGCGGACTTGGTGTTTCCTTAAATAATTGCCTCTAATAAATCTTGAATTGGTTGTTATAAAGTATTTTCTCTTTTCGTGGAGCAGGTCAAACGCCTCAGTAGTAGATAGATGCATCTATGGTTCGTGTCGTTCGAACCTCGACAGTGCAGAGTTTAAATATTCTTATGTTGGATCGGCCGTACGACCTCAGCATAAATTGCGCTTGATAAATCTTTGGAACCAATTATAATTGATATTGTTTCATTGACTTGAGATATAAATTGTTAAATGATGGAAATAAACTTTGGATATACTATTAGCAAAGGATTATTTATTATTCCTATTATTAAGTTTTCAGATATATTTCTGTAATCCATGCTTAGTTATTATTTTGATATTTTATTGTTAGCTCATAGTAAGTGTCAAAGTCGACCCCTCATTACCACTTCTTCGAGGTTAGACAGGATACTTACTGGGTACATGTTGTTTATGTACTCACGCTACATTTACGTACTTAATGTGCAGGATCTGAGGTAGGTGCATCTGGATATCAGTCTGGCGTGCATATTTGATCGCTACTACGAGACTACACGATGAACTGCCTTCCGAGCCGTTTTGCAGCGGCCGAAGTCTTTCTTTTGCTTGTATTTTTTGTCTACTTTATTTCAGACAGTAGCGTAGAACTCTTTTGTATATTCTACTAGTTGCTCATATACTTGTGACACCAGGTCTTGTTAGTTTAAGCTAGTAGACATGTGATGGTTTTTGGGTTATCTTATTTAGCTCACTGCTTTAAAATTTTTGATCTCTTATTTTTCTTAAATTCTTACTTCTTATTTATCACAAACTAAAAATCAACTATTTCAAAACTTTAAAAGAAGGGATCACAGAGTTAGTTCACTGTCAGCTTACCTAGCTGTAACGTTTGGCGCCATCACGGCCCATAGGAGAAATTAGGTCGTGACAACGGGCGTGAATGACACAACATGTAATGGTAAGGAATCATGAATAAGATAACACAAAATAGTCCTAGTACTACTGGTATGCCTAGGAGGAACACACTACTATCTGTCAACCTACAACCCTAATCCTCGACCTTCACGCCTTTCTATCATGGGTCATATCTTCGGTAAGTTGGAGAAATTACATGTCCTGCCTAACTACCTCTCCCAAATACTTCTAACTTAGGCATCTATGTCTCTTCCCTTCACATGACCGAACCATCTCAACCTCAACTCCCGCAACTTGTTCTCCACATATGCCACTCCTACCTTGTCCCTAATAACTTCATTCATGATCCTGTACTTCCTGGTATGATCACACATCCATCTCAACATCCTCATTTCAGCTACTTTCATCTTCTGGACATGGGACTTCTTGACGGGCCAACACTCAACCTCATACAACATAGAGAGTCTAACCACCACTCTGTAGAACTTGCGCTTAAGTCCAGATGGCACACTTTTATCACACAAAACCCTTGAGGCGAGCCTCGACCTTATCCACCCTGCACCAATACGATGGGTACATCCTCGTCAATATCCCCATTGCCTTGAATAATAGACCCAAGATACTTGAAACTATCTCTTTTGGGGACGACTTGAGTACCAATCTTCACTTACACTCCTTCGTCATGCATCCCATCATTGAACTTGCACTCCACCTTATACTCAAGCGTTTGTCTCCAAACTTCCAACCTAGCGTTTGTTGATACCCAATTTTTCCTCAAATTATTTTTTTAAATTTGCATATATACCTTCAAAATCAGGTTTCCATAACAGTTGGTATTTTTCCATAATTTTCTCATATTTTTACAAATTTATTTCCAATTTATCCAGTATTTTTATCTCTAATCATTAATTATAAATTGCATTACAAATGATTTCAAAGACGTCTCTTGACTTAATACATTATTTTTGGCCTTGGTAAGATCAAATTATTTTACAATTAGCCAGATTGGCACTCTTTGGCTATAATTGCAATAACTTTGCAATTATAGCATAATCATATGTTTTATGCTATTTTGGCCCAATAATTAGTCATTTTATATGTTAAATACTAATTAATCATGTTAATTTAATTTTATTAAGCATCAATTTTATTTTTATAATTATCAGCTATTTTTATAAATTATTTATCTATTTTTTATGGGGTATTTAACAAATAGCCATTTTTTCATTTCAATTCTAACCTATTAAAACCATCCCAAACCCCAATTAAAATGACCCAAGCCCAAACCTCCACCTAACCTGGCCTAGGTCCTCTTAAATCCTGGTCGTTGATCATTTTGATCAACAACTCAGATTACCCCTTTCCTTAATTAATCCTAAACGACCTACCCCAAACCCTCATTCCCCCTCCCATTCTATTGTTACACTCCGCCGTCCTCTCCTCTCATCTCTTCGACTCCCTCTGCTAAACCTAGCCCCTTCTCCGGTCGTTGCTTTGCCGGTAACCATGGTGGTCTCACCACCACCCCCAGCCTATGGCTCTCCTCCTACACCAGATTGATGTTGTCCTGAGGTTTTCAAGGGAACCAGAGGCGGTTCACTTACCTCCCATGATCTCACATGTCGTTCTCTGGCCATCCATGGTCGTCCGAGTAAGATTTCCTCATTTTTCGGCTAAAACCAGTGCTTCTTTAGCCGGTTCTCCTTCTCTTTGGGTTGTCTCTATGAAACCCTAACTATCAGTCTCTGATTTTCATAGATCTATAACAGATCTTGGCTTATTCCGAGCTATTTTTTGTGTTTTCAAAAGGTTTTCCGATTTTTCATGAAGTAACTCTTCACCTTCTAACTAGCGTTTTCAAACCTCTTTTCAAAAATGATTTCCCTTCATATTTTAAGTTTTATCTTATGATTTTTATTATGTTTAAGTTTTATTCGAGCCTTTTCCTTTTGTGTTTGAGTTATTTCGTTAAAAACCCTAAAGTCTTAGATTTCACATATGGCTCTGAGTTTGTTTACAATGATGTGTTCATTTGTTCTATTGTGTTCACTCTGTTCTCTTGATTATTCTATAATTTCGTGATGTTTTACCCCATATTGCTTGTTAGGGTTTCTGGTTGCTATTACCATGCTTAATCTGTGATTCATCTCTATTCATTGTTTATCGATACCTCTAAATATTTGCCTTTCCTGTTTGTATTATGCTTATTGAGTGATTCATGTCATTGTCCTACGTAAACCCCTAATTCCGTGTGATTTTACCATTTTTTAATCACTAGGATTTCTGACTTTCTCCTATTATGTGTATAACCTATCCGGATTCTTAAATCAATATACTCCTATTCTGAATCCCTAATGTCCTGTGATTGATTTCCTTTAATTGATTTCCAGTGATAATCTTTACGACTATTAGTTATTTCTTGCTTTATTACTATCAATTGATTCTTACAGTAGTGCTTTAATGAACCTGCCCCCAATTCCCTACTCTGTGCATACTATGTATGAATTTGCTTCCTTTCCTTACTTCTAACCTTTTCCTACCGTTGGAGAGTTTAACTCCCTTAATTAAGGAAGTACCCATACTATTCTTAAACTGATTGATTCTGATTCCCTTAATTGCTGCCTGACTTTGATCCACACTTTATTTACTATTGTTTTCAAATCTATATATACTCGGGCCTCTTATTTTACAAACACAACATTCGATCTGTTCAAATCTATCTCTCTCACAATTAAAAAATTCTCTGCTCTCTCTTCTGTGCTAGTTACTGCTATTCTAAGTTAGCCGGCTGCAAGCCAAGGCTAACTATTGTGCATCTCCTACTTCCTGTTTGTGTTACTGCTTTCTTCACTTCACTGGTATGTTCTAATTTAGATTTCAGTCCTCAAACCAACATGTTTCTATCACTGTTGTAATTCAGTGTGTTTCTAATTTGCTTTTACTTAGTATTCAACATGTATATAGGATCCTAAACTCCCCTCTGCATGTTAAGTTAGGCTTTAATTGACCAACATGTTTCTATATACTTAGCACATGCTTCTTACGTGTAAATCCCTGCCTATGAATGGTACATTAGTTTAATCATGGCCTAGTTGTTTTGGTGTTAATCTAACCTAGTACTTTACTGTACCCCTAATCCTCTGAACCCTTAGGAGCTCCTGATTGCATGCCTATATGTGTGTCTGCCTGCCACATGTTTTCCCTCACATGCTCTGTATTTGTCCCTCAAATCCCATTACCCCTCTTTGTGATTGTTGGACTATCCCTGGTCCTTTGTATGATGTTGAACTTCTATTCCAATCAAATTTCCCCCTTCAAAACTGTTTTCTTACTTACCCTTTCTCAAAAGTGTTTTCTTACTTACCCTTTTCTCAAAATTGTTTTCTTACTTAAACCCTTTTAAAAAAATAAAAAAGCACTCTCACATATACTCTTAGAAGTCTAGGTTCTGCCCCTTCTGTGTGAGTATTGCCTTGGGACCCTTGAGCTCCCTCTGAACTTTGACACATAGAGGATGGCCATTCCACACTGTACTTACTCTATTTTGGCTATGAAATCTGGGTGTGAGCACTGCCTGGGATCCCTTAAGGTCCTTAGGAAACTCTAACACACCCGGATTATGAGAAGGTTATGAAATAATACCTGGCATTGAGAACTTGGAGACTTGAGCCTATTCTGTAGGCTCCCTATAGTTAACTTCTTATTTTCCTTCTATTTCAGTTGTGTAATTCATATTCAATGGCATGTAATAATTATTTGTAAATAACTCTGGGATCGGATAGTGAAAATGGATGGGTGATATGCATGATTAAGGGTAGAAACCATGCCTCTAGGTTCATTTTCTCTATGCGCAATAACAACCATGTTTAGGTACACCATGCCATGCATTAGATATCATGCCACTTAGGATTTATGTGTATTAGACATCTCCACGCTTAGAAATCCTGCCTATAGGATAAATAATTACAATGAAATAAGTTGCTATTACGTGATTCTTCCCATGTTCTGAAATTTCACTAGAAATACTGTCTTAGGATAAATAAGCAGTAATCACGTCTCATCATGCTATACACGCAGAGATCCTGTTTTAGGTAAACAACGTTTAAAATCTGTCACCTATGCTATTCCTGAAATTGTGCATAATGCTATGATTCTATGTGCATTTAGAAATCATGTTTAAGTTAAGATGCATCATGTTGCATTTGATATCGTGCTATAGAATCGTATCTATTTAACTGCGTTTAGTCTAAACACAGAACAATCCCATGTTCTCAGCAACTGGTAATTAGTCTTTGTACATCTTCACACTTAGAATCGCATGTTATTAGCTAAAACATCTTAGAGTCATTAACAAATCTGAATAACTGTACACTTAGGCAAGCCTTAGGTAATTAACTTAAGAAAGATAAAAATCAGAACTGTCTTTGTGATCATGTTTAATTGTCAGCATGCTTAAAACCAGTAGGCAAGCCTGATTAAGACTTCCTCTATGAGTTATGCAATAATCTGTCTTTGTGTTATCACCTAGATAACATGCTATAGGATTCTGAATTAATATGGACCTTAATTGTGTATGAGACATGCTGCTTATGTGTACTGTGTGTGGAGGAATGTTTGAGCCTTTGTATGTTTTCTATGCTTTCCTTTATCTGCAGTCCTACTTGTTTTGTTATTTGTCGCCTTAGAATTTTACTTTTAAAACCTGAGGGTCTGCCTAGCACCTCCTTTAGGATAGGAGTCCTAATTTCCTCCGGGACTGATAGGAAGGGACGGGTAACAACATGCAATAGAGGTCGAGACCAACACTCGTTTTAATAACCTTACGGGGTGGGAAGGGTAGAATATGGATATGATGACCGATGCGCTAATACCACGTGTAGCCCCTCTTCGAGGAGTGATTACCGGGTATTGCATTGATGTGATCCATATTATTATAAACCTAGGATACCTTTATATGCTAGCTCGTAATTCATTTTCAAAAGCCTTTATTTGTTATTTGCTAGTTGTACAAATTCACGAAACCATTTGGCCGGGAACCACACTTGTGGATCCTGGGGGGTGCCTAACACCTTCCTTTAGGATAATTTCAAGCCCTTACCCAAACCTCTGGTTAGCAACGTAGTTGTAATTGAACCCCTTAGGTGCCCTAACGCACCGTTAAAATCGTTAGGTGGCGACTCTTCAAAATATGCAAATCACTTTCCCAAAAGGAAAGAGTTGTCCCAACCAATGTCATAAACCCGATCCGCGAGGAAAAAAAAAAGGAGGTGCGACAGCGTTGATGTTGTCACGCGTCTCATCAATCAGGACTATGTCATCAGCAAATGGTATACACCATGGCACCTCCCCTTGTATGTCTTGTGTCAGCACCTTTAACGCTAAGGCAAACAAAAACGGGCAATATGGTACAACATATAAATTAAAAATAAATTTGTACAAATTTGATATATCTACAACTACATATAAACTAAAATAAACTATATATAACTAACTATATAGTATAAAACTTTTTTATAACTTATCTACAACTTTCATATATTATTTTTACCCAGTTAAATACAACTACAACATCATAAAACTTAAATACAATTTTCATACAAATTTTATACAGTATATCTTTTCTATGTATTTTGTATAAATTTTATATGTGGTGTGCTCTTCTTCTTCTTCTTCTTTGAAATTTCAATCAAAACTTCCTCTCTTAATACAATTTGATACATATCAACAACTTTATTTAAAAATATGCTATTTATAATTTTAATACAAATTTCATACAACGATTCATACATTCTACAACTATTATTTAACTTTCATACAACATTCAACACTACAAGAATTTGGATTTTTAGTGGCAACATATAGCTGCGACCGTATAAGTTGCTACAATATTTATAGCATTAGCAGCGACATTAAAAGTCGCCACAGAAGATAACTATTTAGCAGCGACCTTTTTTAGGTCGCCTCTGATGTTGGTGAAATTTTCGATCCCGCTAAAAAAAAGTTTTGGCTCCATATTATTTGTGGCGACTGTTAACAAGTCGTCGCTAACGATAATTTGGAGCAACTGGATCGCTACTATACAATAAAAAACAAAATAAAAAAAAATACTCAAATATACTAGTAATTCATTAAATGAAAGCGGAAGACACCCAAATGAAAGCGGAAGATATCCTCTCACTAGAAATCCCTCCCCCACTCTCTAAAATCACTCTCTTCTCAAATTTCTCCAAAATTTGAATCTCAATCATAGCACATCGAAGCAGATCGAAACATTTTCTTGCGCATCAGATCGAAAATTTTCCCAACATGTGATTTTATGGTGATTTTCTCAATCGGTTTTCCTCAATTTCTGATATATATAGATCAGCTTTATCCTCGTTTGGTGATTTTCTGGTCAGATCGAAACAAAATTACTCTTTTGATATATCAGCTTATCAGCATGGTCTTGTTGCTTGCCAGTGTCTCCCCGTCAGTCGAGAAGGTATTATTTGGGCAGATTCAAAAGACGCTTCTGTTCACGACCTCACTCGCCGAAGACAACTCCACCATGTACAATTTTTCCTCAATTTCTGTTCTCATTGCTTTTATTGAACAACTATTTTTAACTTTTAATAGGACTCTAAGAGCTCTATTTTTTAAATTTTGTTTTTCTTGTGTGTGTGTAGTTGTAAGAATTTGAGTTTTGCGTTCTTATTTTAATTGAGTAGGACTCCAACATCTCTATAATTGGTTAGGCAGTTTTGAGCTGCTCGAAGAACTTCGAATAACAACTATTAATTCTGGGATTTGAGTTCCTGAAGCTGTTGCGCAACCTACGCACTCCTCGACGCATCAGGTCTGATTTCTCTGAGCTTAAACTTGTTTCAATTTCTAGATTTCTGAAAGAATTGAGACTGGTTAGTCGAATCGACCACTAAACCTCACCTTTCTTTGGAATTGATTGAGTTTGAGTTCATAAGTCGACTCGAGCTTCCTATTGATTAGTGACTGAGTTGAGTTCGTGAGAACAACTTGAGATTTTTATGAGTTTGAACTATTCTATGAAGTTCTGGTTTATGAGTTCAGTTGGGAATTTTGATTGTTACCGAAAATCTCATTGATAACTTGGTTGGAGTTTTGCATTTGCTCTTGTTTCTAGTAGTTGCGAATGAGTTTCTGAGTTATTTTGGAGCAAAGCTTCTGAAAATTGAAAATTGATAAACAATTGAGCAGATTTAAAATAGCTACATCTTAGTTCTTCAATACAAATTGTTTTGTTGAGTTTCAATTGTCAAGTTTTCGAAATTCAAGCGCCTTGAAAATAAAAGAGAGTACCATCCTATCCATTGAGATACCTTGTTAAACTTGTGAACATGAGGTTTCTTAGGAGGGGTAGTGGAGACTTGAGAGCACTGTCTACTTATCAACCATAATTTAAAATCCACCCTTCCTGCTTATTTCTCTAGATTGTTGTGCACAGTTTAATGTTTATAATAGAACCTGAATAGTTCTACTGTACTATCGGGCTCCTTAGTCATAAGACTTAGTACTGTACGTACTGTCTATTGTCCTGAATAAGCCAGGGGTGGCCAGCCAATGAAAAACCTTGTATAAACCCTGTTTTCTAGGAAAATCCATAAATGGTCAATAAGAAACCCAAATGGATAAAAAGGGAGCCGAGTTCTGAAGTTAAGTGAGTTCTGCTGAAATTCCTTGTGCTGTTGGTATGATAAGTTCTTATGAGTTTGAACTTTGAAGTTTGCTTCTTTCCATGCTTTTGCTTATTCCATATGCTGAGTATAACGACCCCTTCACATCCACTATATGAGTTGATAACATTGTATATGCAGATTAACAATCATCATGTGAAAGCTCAACCATTTGACCAAGCTGGAAGTGTGATTCTCGCTAAGGAACCTGTACTGCAGGTGAACTTTGATCTTCTGAAGTGTGACCTCATTTTACTGGCATAGAGGGGTAGTTTTTTTGTTCAAAGGAAGTTAGAAATATGAAGTTCCAACTCTAATTATAAAATAAATGAATTATATATGTTCTCAGCCTCCAGTCTTTACTAGCAATGTCTAGTATGAAATGCGAGATTCTGGTTTCCACTCTTAATTAATTCCTACCTCCTGTGTCTATTGTCCCCTTGACTTTAAATGTGTGGGGATCATTTATTACAATACACCAAAAGTCTGAGGCACATAGTCTGCTTCTGCGTGTCAATCTGTTGCACTTGTTACAAAACTACAATCAATGTAGTTTAAAACATGCTTTGTATACTGTTCTGCTTGAATTTGGTACTGTATTTGTTGTTCTTACAGATTACTACATTGTTCTGCTTGCAAAAGGACCAGTGTTTAGTTTGAAATCAGATTACTACATTGTTCCGCTTGAAATTGATATGTTAATTTAGCTTATATATTATGTTAGTGATAGTTGAACAAAAAATGTGAGTAGTTAATGAATTTGAACGTGAAAGCTGTATAAAATTTGTCGAACATTTTGAGATATTCCAAAACCGGCAGAGTGACGTATAAATTGGGATGTAGGAAGGGTTATGTAAGAGTAAAAATTGGTTGTAGCTGTTTTGTTGTGCTGTGATAGGCTTACTTATTGATAGCTGATTGAGTTACCGTTTGGAATGTGTAGGGATTTGGTAGGTTATCTATGATAGCTGCCTCGGCAGCACAGTCAGCTGCAAGTGTGGTTCAAGTGGGGACAAAGGAGTTGACTTCTAAGGTATTTTGATTTGACTTCTAGATTAATAGTTAATAATTCTGTAATTATTTACTTTGGATACGCTTTCCGTCTTTAATTCTCGAGAGATATCTCTTGATTCTTATGACATGCTACTTTAAAATTCATCCTTTTTCAAGTCTATTTACTAGGTAATGTCCCGGAAGGTATGAGGAAGTATACTGAGGGCACTGGAAAGAATGGTGCCTTCAAAAATACTCGCTGAGCTTTGTAATGTGTTCAATAATATTTTCGTTGTCTTTTGGACATCCGTTTGATCCCTTTAAGCACTTCTAGTATTTTGAGGTTAGTTCATTTAGTTGGTTGGATCAAGTTTGATATTATGTTATACTTGTTGAGGTAATATTCTAAGGAAGTGAATGTAGGACCTGTAGAACTAACATATCCACAATATGTGTAAGATGAGTATTGTAGAATGTGTATGTTTTTTTTATTTGATACGCATGTTGTAGAACGCGTATGATTATACAAGGTTAAAATTGATCAAATAAGATAGAGGCTAAGTAGCACAAAATAGAGGATATAGTGAGGAGGAAGTCGCCCTAGAACAACTTTTGTACTTTAGAATTGTAACTCATGTTCTCTTAGAAGTTCTGCTATACATTGAAGGAAAAAGATGCAGAAGCAAAAAAAGTTGCAAACTAGTTGGTAGAGTGACACAATTCTCTGATTTTAATTCTTTTTTTTAAAAGGACATGATTAGTACAATATCAGACATGTGAATAACGGGTGATGTAAGAGTTAAGTATGTCTGTCATATATAATCTCGCATTTCTGTAACTTTGGGTAGGTTTGGGGACTTGCGAAGGAACGGGGAAGGGTATGGTGTTCATTGTGATTAAGGTGGTATGTTGCTTTAAGTGATATGCATTTGATTTACAAAGGTTTCTGATGTAGGACAAGGGAGGATTCACTAGTTTTTAGTAGATTGTTGCAAATGCTGTGTGATTTCTTCTAGTGGATTGTTGCAAGTGTTGTCTTCCTATAAGCAGACTTGGTCTCTTAGAACAGAATGAGATCATGTATACAATGATTTGGAAATTCAAGAAATATTAAATTGTAGAAAATCTTTAAAATAGAGGGGAAAGTTGGCATTTTTATTGCACTAGTAAAGATACAGTGCAACAACATTTTCATCTCCCGGAGAAAATACTCAGAGCAAAAGCATGTGGAACGTTACAAGTAGTTGTGCTTCAGATATATACATTTTGCATGTACTAATAGCTTTTTCACCTTGATGTTATCTTCATGTTCTAACAATGTGATCTTGTATTTTTTTCTCTTTAATAATAGGAACAAGGTTCTTAAACAGCGGTGATAATGAAGGAGAAGCTTGAAGCTAGGGCACTCAATATTTTGCTTTTTTGTTATATGTAAATGCGTACAATGACAATGAAGTATTACGTAGTATATATGCGAAGGAACTTGAAGCTAAGGCACTCAATATTTTAATTTTTGGTTATATGTATATGCGTACAATGAAATGGAAGTATTTAATATTTGGTTTAGGAAATTCTTTTGGTGTTTATTAAATACTATTGGATGATCTTAAACTTATATATTAATATTAATATATAAGTTTCAGATGCTAGATTAATATTAATACTAGAGTAAACTATTCAGTAGAGTTATTAGAGTTCCCACTAATGGCTTATTATTTTTGTGGAAACTAAGTCACCACTAAATGTGAATCTTCAGTAGTGGTATTAGAGTTGCCACAGATGGTTAATCATTTTGTGGCAACTAAGTCGCCACTAAATGCCACTCTACAGTAGCACTATTAGAGTTTCCACTGATGATTAATAGTTTTTGTGGCGAATAAGTCGCCACTAAATGTCATTCAACAGTAGCGCTATTAGAGTTGCCGCTGATGATTAATAGTTTTGTGGCGATTAAGTCGCCACTAAATGTTACTCTACAGTAGCGATTTCAATAAAATCAGTTTGGTGGAACTCTTTCTTGTAGCGAGTACATTTAGTTTTAGTAGTGACCGCATCGCCACAAAATGTATACATTCTGTGGCGACGGCGACCTCATGTTGTCGCCACTAATAACATTCAGTAATGGAAGTACTTGCAGCAGTTCCATAGTCGCTACTGTAAACATTTAGTGACGACTATCAATGATTTTGTGGCGACTTTGGTCGCCACTAAAGACAGATTTCTTGTAGTGCAAATAAAAAATATATAACTACAACATAATACAACTTAAATATAATTTACATACAACTTTAATACAATTTCGTAAGTATATAATATGTCATGTGTTCTTCTTCTTCTTCGATTTTCAATATGAGATTCGGCCAAAATTAAGTCTAATCTTCACCAAACACCCTCAAAATTGAGATATGAACTCCAAAGAATATTTGTAATTCTTTGCAACAACACCCAATCCAAATAAATAATAGTTTTTGAAAATTCAAATTCAAATTCAAAGCTTGAAGAGTGGAGAATCAAATACCTTCAAAATTTATTGATTGACAATTTTAATTCGTACATCAATTGTACAACATGAAGGGAAATTGCTAGGTTTAAACTCTATAGTAAAATGATTGAAATCTATTGATGAACTTAATTAAAACTCTATACAACAAGAAGGCATAAAAAAATATCAAAAAGGAAGAAAAATTGAGGGGAAAAACAGAGCAAGAGAGATAGATAGAGAGAGAGACGGAGAGAGATACAGAGAGACGGAGAGAGGGGGCATGTATAAAGGAATGGAGAAATAACTGATGTTTCTTATTCAATTCCTAATATAGAGGGATACTCATTTAAAACTTATTTGTATATAATTGGTAAATTGTATATGACCATGTAATTAAGTTAAAACTTGATTAGAGAGGGTAATAAAGTTTCATATGTAGTATAGGAAGGTAAAAATCCCATAAATTTTTGTATTTTTCTATCTTTATTGAAGAAGGTTTCAATAGCTAAACTCAAAATGTAATTACAATATACAACGCATCATTTAAAAATAATTGTGTTTTACCAATATCTTTTGTTGTATTATTTTACTTGTTTTTTCACTTAGTCCATGTAAATGTTGTTGCTCCAACGTCAACTCAAATACAAGTTTTATGTGATAATAATTGTACTGTGGTATTCACTTAATTACTTAATGATTTTCATCTAATCAAAGCAAATGTTGTTAATTCAAAGTTAGCTCAAATACCTGTCAGACACGCATGCTTTCTAAAAGTATAACTCCTAATCACTCAATTAGAACAGAATTCACAATTGCATGCTCAAATAGTTGTATCGTCTAAAGCAATATTTGAAAAGACGAAATGTATAAGGGGAGACGTTTTATATATAATCTAAGGCATTGTTTGCTTGCCTCGGTGAAAAACTTGTATCGTGCACTTTTTAGTAATGATTTGGCGTTGTGATTGTAAATTAATTTGTGCTATGGTAAGAACTAACTTTTTAAAGATAACTTATTACAACGAACATAAGAGAGAGAGAGAGAACGGGAATCTTCAGCCAGGCAGTGGTGGAATACACAATGAGGGTTTGCCCTTGTCTATCGGTATGTAATAATCAATGTGATAATGAGAAGAATGAAATGACGAACTTTATCAATGCTTGTTTTCTCGATCAGGCATTCCACAAACAAAAAGCTTTTAAGCCATATCTCTCGTACTCTAAATTTCAACTATTAGACTGAAATAAAACTGCTAGATTCTGGTAAGTTTGGAGCAAATTAATTACTGGTGAGAACCGCTTTGATACCGTTAGCACAATGATCTTCGATACCACAAATAAAATATGTTATGCCTTTGTGCAAGTGTTACTTTCTCATCTCCTGAACTAAGAACTTGTCCTCCAGCAACATTACAAGATTTGAATCCTGCCTTGTTAACTATGACAACATTGTGCATTTCGACTGGGTACTTAAACTCTGCATTCCCAAAAAAAGATAAATACTCATAAATTTTTCTTCATCAACTCACGTAGAATTGAATATTTTTGTCATTAATTATAGAATAACTGTTTTGTTTCTTATTTTTTTTAGGTAATTTTAATCAAAAAAATAATTTATCAATCCTTACTAATAACATCGCCAACCTTGAAAGTCTTGCCATTAGGCCAACCTTTCATGTTGATACTCCAACCGGCGGCGTTACCAGCAGGAAAAGTATCTGCATTTGAAATGTTCATTTGGACTAGGATGCAAAACATCATCGCTAGAGCAATTATAGAGACTGTTCACTCCACATATTTTGAAAGGATTAGTTGGAATGAAGGGTGTTAAATGGACAAATATCTAAACAACTTTGTTATGCCACTTAAATGAGGAATTGAACCATTATATAGGAAATGTTCTTGTTAAATAGAACTCAATATAGTACTCAATCAGTGGACTTATTGCGCCATATAGAGGGGAGCGATATCACCTGAAAAAGTATTTAAGAAATCAACCTCAAAATTCTCGTGAATTATTTAATCTACGACATGCATCTTTGCGTAATGCTATTGAACAAGTATTTGGAGTTTTTAAAAAGATATTTCATATAGTTGCTAGTTCTACATAGCCATCATATGATATTGACTCCCAAAAATTTATTATATTTACATGTTGTTTTGCACAACTACTTGAGATGTGTAGATCGAGATGAATAGTTACTTACAAGGTTGATGCTGAGCTTATTAATGATACAAATGTGCTTGAAGAACCTTGAAATAGAAGGGAAAGTAATGAGGAATTTATGAAAGGAGAGTTGATTCGAGATCACATAGCAGCTGACACGTGGCTCGATTACCTTGCTTAATTTTCTAGGAAGTAAAACTTAAATGAATTTTTTCGTGACTAGTTGTTTGATTCTGTGTTAAGTAATTTCTATATGTTATTTTTGAATTATAGACAATATGTGTGATGCAGTTTTCTTTATTTTATAACTCTTATGAATGTTTATGTGTAATTTAGTTTTATTGAATCTAAATTTTTTATTCATCTTGCAACCTTTGATTGATGAGTTACAATTATTGTGGCATCAAGGTGTGGAAACATATGATATATCAATTAAACAAAATTTCATATTGCATGCTGCTTTAATGTGGACTATAAATGATTTTTCTGCTTATGGAATGTTGTTCGGGTGGTCGACTGCTGGAAAGTTATGTTTCCCTTGTTGTCTGGAAGACACAAAAGCATTTACTTTGAAACGTGGAGGTAAAAATACATGGTTCGACTGCCACTGTATATTCTTGCCAATGAATCATGAATTTAGGCGAAATACAAGTGTACTTATGAAGAATCGAACTGATTTTGAGGATCCAACGACCTGCTTATGTTCAGAAGAAATTTGAAACAGAGTAAGGGATCTGCCTAAAGTAACAGAGTTTCGATCGATCAGAAGAGAAAAAAAGGTCATTCTCCGATGCCTGGTTCATTTCTCGCTCAGAACTCCTTAAGGTTTGACACTTGGACACCGGGAAACTTGCCCTTGAGATTGGGTCCTTTGTTTGGAATTACCCTTTTCCTTTCCAAAGTGGAATTCCTCCTTGCTTTCCCCTTTGAACTGTGCCAAACTAGTCTCCACCATCTAAGATATTAGGGCATAGTGTCACGCATAACTGGACTAAACAGAACATATTTTGGGAGTTATCTTATTGGAAGCATAATCTTCTTCGGCATAATCTGGACGTCATGCATATCGAGAATTTTTTTTTGACAAATTGTTTAACACTGTTATGGATGTTACTAATAAGACCAAGGTTAACTTGAAGGCCATGATGAACTTAAAGGAGTATTGTAGGCAAAGTGAGTTGTATCTGACATACTTTAACAACAAGATTCATAAGCCCAAAACCAGTTACACGTGCATCTTGGATGAGAGAAGAAAGATTTGTAGTTGGATTAACAATTTGAGACGCATGATGGGTACACATCAAATTTATCCAGGTGTGTTGACATGAAAGAAGGGAAGTTGGGGTCAATAAAAAGACACGATTGTCATATTTTCATGGAAGCGTTGATGCCTATTGCGTTCAATTTATTGCCTGATCGAATATAGAAACCGATTACAAAGATAAGTTGCTTTTTCAAGAATTTGTGCTCTAGCACGTTGAGGGTGGATAACCTAATTTATATGGAAAGCAACATTATCTTAACTTTAAACAAGCTGGTAAAACTTTTCCCTCTTGTTGTTTTTGATGTAATGGAATATCTTTCAATTCACCTTGCACAAGAGGCACGACTTGGAGGGCCAGTTCAATGTAGACGGATGTATCCCTTCGAGAGGTAATGCCATTTAATCATTTACCTTTTGTATTTGTTTTATATATTGTTTCGTCTAAAAATCACACTATGCATGACTATTGACAAATGTAAAAAGACCTTAAAAAATAGATCAAGAATTGAGGGTTGGCATATGTGGCTAAAGAAACATCTTATTTTGAACATGATATTCCATGTTTAAGAAATAGACCGAATCGACATGACGATGTGCCTTCAACTCAACCAATACCTGATGATATGATTTCATTGTGGACAAAGGCAGCAGGTGGAGTAAGCAAAGGCAGAGTCTATGCACTTGGAATACGCCGACCTACATGTCATCCAAACACACTCTTAGCCGATTCTTCTTCTTTTTTGCAAAATCAAGAACATATGGAAGATGTGAGAAAAGAGATTCGTGATTTGAAGCAACAATTGAACTCACAATTCGGGACATTTGTTAAGATGCAGAAATTCATGAGAAAATATGGGCATGATCTATATGATGATGAGGATGAACAAACTGAATCTGATTTGTAGTATTATAGGTATATGGTATTGGTTGATCGTTAAACTTGATTGCGAGAGACAAGTTTATGTTTTGTCTTTAAACTTAAATGTGGGCTACTATTTGAATGTTACTATGCCCAAAATTGTTCAGTTTGATGGATTTGTTGGTTTAGATTGTGTTAAATGATCGGATTTGTTGGTTTAAATGTGATAATGGTTTACATTTGTTGATTGGTTGTTGGTTATGTATTGCAATTGTTTAACATGCGGTGTAGCTAAAAATGGAGCATATTGCCCAATTTCACAGAAAATTCTGATTGACTTCCGACGAAAACAATCGGACATTTACCTAGTTTTTTCAAAAAATACCTAAATTTTCGACCGTCGGAAATGATAAAAAAAATCAATTATTTTTAAAAAGTGTTTGACAGTTTCGATCGGAAAGTTAAAGAAATTTTATTTTTTAACTATTACTTTCCGACCAAATCGATCGATAAATATTTATTTTTATTTAAATAATTACAACTGATTTGGTTGGTAAATTCCGACCACTTTGGTCGAAAATTTGAAAATAATTTGGTCGTCTGATCTTTTGAATGTTCCAATCACTTTGTCGGAAATAACTGACGAATTCAGTCAGAAATTGTTTTTCGACCAACTGGTTTTCGATTGACCAATTTTGGTCGGAAAATAGTCAAAAAGCATAATTTTCGACCGTTTTCCAACGGATACCGTGGTAGGAAGTCACTCTTTTTCTAGCTATGAGAGGGAGACTTATGTATAATACTGAGGGCCCACCAAATCCCGTAAATATTGATAGAATTCTTATATATGTATATGCGTATACTTTAAAAATAATTTATTTAAATCGCTTGGTACCCTGATAGTAAAGACATTGATTGAACAAAATATTATGCCACGTCATATTAAAATCCTAGATCCATCCCCGAGAGGGAGTAGTAATATAACACATCTTCGTGCTATATAGTTTCTCTCTGCCAATCGTTACATTCTCAAAGGATTAGCTTAAAACTTAGAGCCCGTTTGAATTGGCTTATTTTATGTGTTTTTAAGCTAAAATAGCTTTTAAGTCATTTTGTAGTGTTTGGATAAAATAAAAAGTGTTTTTAAGCACTTATTTTTAAATTAAAATGACAAAAATAAACCAAAAGCCAAAAGCTAGAATTCTTAACTTATGACTTTTGATTTAAAATTCACTTAAAACAAGCTCATCCAAATGGGCTGGATATTAGAGGTATTGAAATGGAGTTGGTGCATTGAAATGTTACTACAAACGTACTACTATTAGACATCAAATACAGTATTAGGTACAAGTCAATGTTAATAGTATGTTTTGGGGTAAAAATATAGACGTGTAGGTTGATTTTGACAATTTGGTATATTTAAAAGTCCCAATTGTCATCAACGTGTCATCGCCTTACTCGTTAGAACATGTCATAGATAAAGCAAGTCATTCTCAAAGCATACTCTCGTTGTTGTTTTTCTTAAATTATTTTTATAGAGTTTAATTGGCATTTGTCAATTTACATATTATTTTATTTTTAGCTTTGCTTCGAGAGTTCCATAATGATAAAACTAAATCTTTAAAATGAGTTTTTGAACGTTAAACTAATAATTAAAAAAAACGTCAAAAGAATACCACTCAACTCACATTTAAAAAAAAAACTCATATTATACAAATTAAAATTGTACAAGGTCTTAAAAATAATTTAGAATATTCATATACTAAAATTTGCTCGTAGATTACGAAATACGGGAAAAGCTCATTTTAAGCAAAGCAAAGGCAAAAGATAGTCTTAAAAAAAGAAATACACGTATCAAAAGGTTTTTATATAAATACCTAAAGGGGCGATTTGACACTATTGTTTCTTCCCTGGCTTTTGAAAAACTCACAAAGAAGAAGAGAAGGAGCTTTTGAAGCTAGTAGAAAGAAAATGGGGACATCACGGATCTACAATACCTTAGCAATTTTAGCTCTGTTTTTGTTCTCTTCAGCGTTGGCAGAAGACGTCGTCGTTTTGACTGAAGAAAACTTCGAGAAGGAGATCGGTCAAGATCGCGCCGCTCTCGTTGAGTTCTACGCTCCTTGGTTCGTGCACTTCCTCTGATTCTTTTATTTGCCAATTATGTTGCTATATTATGCCTTTCTGATTTAGGATTTGAAATTTCTTTATGGATGCAATGTGTTGTGAATGCTTAATCTGTTAAAAAGGTGTTGATTGTGTGATTCGGTAATTAGATCTGTGATAGTTTGATTTAGATTTGAATTCAAATAGCTAAGTTTTAGTTATTACTTCGCAATATAATAGTTTTCATTAATTTGATAGTTCCGAAGAGTTGTTTTAATTCCCATAGTTCCGTTGAGTTGTTTTAATTCCCATGATCTTAATACGTGTTATATGTAGCTACAAAATGATTTTGTTTTTTGCTTCCTGAAGTTTTTAGAGGAGTTACTAATTATTGGATATAAATATGTGTTGTTTGCTAACACAGTTATAGATCCTAAACAAATATCCTAGGAGTGTAAATGAGATTGATCTGAGTATAGTGTTATATGAGTTCAAATCATGCTTTGATATATGAGTTTGGTTGGTTTGTAATAATTGAGATGTGCGAGTTTGAAAATTGTAAGGCTGTTCTGCAATGAGATATAATTGTAGACTATGCGGTGGACTAATTGGATTTATATATGGGCAGGTGTGGCCACTGTAAAAAGCTTGCTCCCGAGTATGAAAAGCTTGGTGCAAGTTTCAGGAAGGCGAAATCTGTTTTGATCGGAAAGGTTAGTCCTTCTGGATATGAAATTCCCCTCTCAGCTTTTCATTGTGCTAGAATCATATGAAAATGGAGCTCTTTTTGCAGCTGAGACTGTAAAAGTTTTTCCTTCCTTTTTGTGTTTATCCCTAATTGTATAATATTTCTATTTCCTTGAAGAAATTGGCAATTGGTCTATGTTTGCCACACTTGCATTTTACTTTGTGGAGAATTTTAGTTTTTTAACTAAGGAGGCAGTTGTGATTTATGCCTGATTCCAGTTGATTATCTTGGTTTTATCTGATGCGAATGTGGTGAAGCAAGCAAAGAAAAGAAAAAGAAAAAAAAAATGATCTGTATACCTGTTTCGCCCATAAGGGAAGGTTATGTTGATTGGTTTCACGTGGTGGTGTAGTTTAGGGAAAATTTTGTTGGATAGTGATTATTTGGCTAAGCAAATTTATACTTTGAATGTCATTCAAGTTTAGTCTGATGGAACACTGGGTTCATTTATTTCTTTACCTGTATTAGCAAAGGGAATTTTGATTTGTAAGTCAATATTCTTGTTAGTTTAGTAGTCAAATAGGAGTTAATAACCTTAACTTTAATCCTATATGTATTAAGAGTAGGACATGTATTATCTATATATAGGGCTCATTGTATCATTGTATGGTGTGAATAATATATTATTTTCTCCCGTGCTTTCTCACATGGTATCAGAGCTATCGTGAGAGATTTATCGCTGTGCATCAATTCCAGCGACTCCGGGAAGAGAAATCAATCAACCAAGGTCTGCCGCAGTAAAAAAAAAGCCACTTTTTATCAGTGTTGTGCAAAAAAACCAACACCACCACTAAGTAGATCGGCCTCCGGCGACCAACTCTAGAAAAAATCTCCGCCGAAAAATCCTTTACGCGCTCCCACGCGCCACCAACAGTTTTTTCCGGCGAGCGCGTGACACCCACGCGCCGGCGCGTACGACCTTCTCCGGCCATTTTTTGGCCACGCTTCTTGAGGACAACCTACTCGCCCATCAAATCCGAGTCTATTGGTACTATTTCCGACAGATTCCGACGACTTTGAAATTTTCCAGCAAGCTACAGTGCTTTCCGGCACGTGTACCCTTTTTCTGGCCAAATTTCGAATTTTGTTTTCCAGACAGCATGTTCTTGAGGTATTTCCGAGCCTACCCATCTAAGTTCCACCCAAATCCGACGATTTTTTTTTTATTTTCCGGCGACAGAAACACCAGATTCCGGCGACTGTTTCTGATTTTTCCGGCACAAGTGTCCAGATTTTTTGTGTTATTTGCTGTACTTTTATAGACCTCTCTTCACTCCAACAATGTCTTTTGGAGTTGATGTTTTCGGGTCTAAAAATCAGGGCTCTGGCAGTTCCGGTATTATGATTACCTCAGAACCTTTAATGGGAGGTTCAAACTACTTAGCTTGGGCTTCATCTGTCGAGCTGTGGTGTAAAGGTCAAGGTGTTCAAGATCATCTAATTCAGAAGTCTAGCGAAGNNAAAGGATGACGAACACTGGGAGAAGATCGATGCTCAATTATGTAGTATTCTGTGGAGATCTATTGATGCCAAGTTGATGCCTTTGTTTCGTCCATTCCAAACATGTTATTTGGTTTGGGAAAAGGCTCGTACTTTATACACTAATGACATATCTCGTTTCTATGATGTGATTTCGCGGATGACAAATTTAAAGAAACATGAATTAGATATGTCTACTTACTTGGGACAAGTACAGGCAGTCATGGAGGAATTTGAGTAGTTGATGCCAGTTTCTGCTAGTGTTGAGTAGCAACAAAGTTGATGCCAGTTTCTGCTGGTGTTGAGAAGCAACAAGAGCAACGACAAAAGATGTTTCTAGTTCTTACTCTTGCTGGACTTCCTAATGATCTTGACTCAGTACGCGATCAGATTTTGGCTAGTCCGTCTGTCCCCACAGTTGATGAATTATTCTCTCGATTACTTTGCCTTGCTGCAGCACCAAGTCACCCAGTAAGCTCATCACAGACACTTGACTCATCTGTTCTCGTATCCCAGTCAGTGGACAATCGGGCATCTCAACCTATGGAAAATAGATGAGGAGGAGGTCGTTTTGGAAGGCCTCGACCCAAGTGCTCTTATTGTCATAAACTTGGACACACTCGTGACGTGTGCTATTCTTTACATGGTCGTTCACCCAAAAATGCTTATGTTGCTCAGACTGAGACTACAGGTAACCAGAGACTTTCTTTATCTGAAGGGGAGTATAATGAGTTCCTTCAGTACCGAGCAAGTAAGCAGACATCTCCACAAGTAGCTTCTGTTGCTCAGACTAATACTTCTGTTGCTGGTAATTCTTTTGCTTGTGTTTCCCAGTCTAGTACTCTTGGACAATGGGTTGTGGACTCAGCCGCTTCTGATCATATCTCTGGTAATAAATCACTTTTGTCAAATATTGCATATTCACAATCTCTTCCCACTGTTACTTTAGCCAATGGGTCTCAAACTAAAGCAAAAGGAGTTGGACAAGCGAATCCTCTTCCCTCTGTCACTCTAGATTCCGTTCTTTATGTCCCTGGCTGTCCTTTTAATCTTGCATCTGTTAGTCGTTTGACTCGTGCCCTCCGTTGTGGTATATATTTTATTGATGATTCTTTTATCATGCAAGACCGCAGTACGGGACAGACGATTGGAACATGACTTGAATCAGAAGGCCTTTACTACCTTAACTCACTCAATTCCTCCAAGGCATGTCTAGTTACAGAACCTCCAGACCTAATTCACAGACGTTTAGGACATCCAAACTTATCTAAGCTTCAGAAGATGGTGCCTAGTTTGTCTAGTTTATCTACGTTAGAGTATGAGTCATGTCAGCTCGGGAAACATACTCGAGCCTCCTTTCCTCGTAGTATTGAGAGTCATGCAGAGTCTGTTTTTTCTTTAGTTCATTCTGATATATGGGGTCCGAGTAGAGTCAGTTCAACCTTGGGATTTCGTTATTTTGTTAGTTTCATTGATGATCATTCAAGATGTACTTGGATTTTCTTAATGAAAGATCGTTCTGAGTTGTTTTCTATATTCCAGAATTTTTGTGCTGAAATTAAAAATCAATTTGGTGTTTCTATTCGCACTTTTCGCAATGATAATGCCTTAGAATATTTATCCTGTCAATTTCAGCAGTTTATAACCTCTCAAGGAATAATTCATCAGACCTTATACCCCTCAGCAAAATGGGGTTGCAGAGATAAAGAATATGCACATCATTGAGACTGCTCGCACACTTCTCATTGAATCTCATGTTCCGCTGCGTTTTTGGGGCGATGCAGTTCTCACAGCTTGTTATTTGGTTAATCAGATGCCTTCATCTCCCATCCAGAATCAGATCTCGCATTCGATGTTGTTTCCTGAGTCACCCTTATACTCTCTTCCCCTCGTGTTTTTGGGAGCACTTGTTTCTTACATAACTTAGCCCCAGGGAAAGATAAATTAGCTCCTCGTGCTCTCAAGTGTGTCTTCCTTG
>ML407786.1:0-20966 GCA_005239525.1 Nicotiana knightiana | reverse complement strand
CCTAGGGGGATCCAGCTCATAGTTCCGGGTAGAAGCACTCTTCGCTCAGGTCATTTTACATAGCTTAACCCAGGAAGAACCATTTCGCCTATAGGATTTCAACGGTTTATCAGTAACACAGGGTACCAACCCCCGGTTACATTTCCTTCCAGTAATACAGGGTGCCAACCCCTGGTTACATTCCTTCCAGTAATACAGGGTGCTAACCCTTGGTTACATTTCTTCCAGTAATACAGGGTGCCAACCCTTGATTACATTTCTTCCAGTGATACAGGGTACCAACCCCTGATTACATCCATCTCCAGTAATACAGGGTGCCAACCCCTGGTTATATTTTCTTTCCAGTAGTACAGGGTTCCAACCCCTGGTTACATTTCCTTTCAGTAATACAGGGTGCCAACCCCTGGTTGCCAATCCTCTTAGTAACGTAGGGTACACA
Organism: Nicotiana knightiana; assembly: GCA_005239525.1. Taxonomy (NCBI): domain Eukaryota; kingdom Viridiplantae; phylum Streptophyta; class Magnoliopsida; order Solanales; family Solanaceae; genus Nicotiana; species Nicotiana knightiana. Next base: position 20,527 of record ML407786.1, on the reverse strand, counting down.
ATCCCTCGTTACAAAATTTTATCTCTTTTAGCTAGTTTATTCTACTGTTTCTGTGTGCCTTTCAATAAATTAGATAGTTTATAACTTTCTCTGATAACTCACAAAATTTTCCTAGTTCAAACTGGGGCAGAAAAATTTTGTTCGTTTTGTTCGTATTTAAGGGCTTTTCAGGCCCCGCTGTAGAGCACATGTGACGGTTAAAATCTTGCGGTTTCAGTGTGTCATCAGAAGAAAGAAGTCTTTCGACCACAAGATGGTTGGTGTTAGCATTGACAATGTGTCAGCAACCCAGCTTCTCAAGATTCATCTTCTCAAATTCTGATCCAGAAAGGAAGCAATCGAGATTGAGTCATAATCCGTTCTTCAAAGAGCATCAAGATCCAATCTAAGGTCGACAAAAGTNGCATACTTTTAATAATAGTATTTGGATGATTTTAATTGGTTGTGCATTTTTATTTGCATTCCTTTATTAAAAATACCAAAAATATTTTTAACTTTTATTTGTATATTTTAGTTTTGTATCTATAAATTATATATACCAAAAAAAAAATTTTCTTCTACTTGTATGCTTCCTTTAGGACTAAACAAAATAATTAGGGCTTAAGAGTTTGGGCTATTATATTTTTTAATTAAAATTGAGCCAAATTGGCCCAAAACCTGAGCCCAATTCGTCCATACCCAATCCAATTGAGGGTTGGCCAAGCCTTGGTTCAAAACGGCGTAGTTTTATGATGAAACTACGTCGTTTCATCAAGTGAAACCAAGACTCAATCTGAGCCCTTCCTTATTCTTGATCCAATGGCATAGATTTAATTTCACTTGGCATATAAAAGCCTTCTAACATCAGATTTTTGGCCATTTTAACCCAAAATCTAAACCCTAGCCCCCTCTCTCTTCTCTCACTCACCCTCTGCCGCCGCTGTCCCTCGCCATGGCAGCACCACCACCTGCCGCCGTCCAAACACCACCAAAACTTCACCCCCACTCGTCTCAACCTCTTCTCCATGAATCTGAACCCCAAATCCCCATAGCCCCTCTCAATCTCCATTAATCTAACCTTGGCCGAAACCCTAGCCGCCGTTCACCACTCCAAACTCCAAATATTTTACACCACCGGCCTCCTCCCGCTCTCCTCTTCTCCATTCCAAGAATCAAAACCTTCAAACCCCTCTAAAAATTTGGCCGAATCTGGGCCAACAGCCCCCATGGTCGTCTCACCACCACCTCGTGCTCGAGCCGCTGATTGTTTTGAGTAGACACGACCTGAAACACGTCTGCCGCTTAGAAAGGTTCGTTAGAAGGTCGCTCGTCATCATTTGTCACTGGCTCACTGAAAATCACGGTCACGATTCGCCAATTTAAAAATCATGCTCGAAGTTCACATAGTTGTCGAGTTGGCTTTCCACCACTGTCTCGGGCATTTGGATTGTAAGATGGTAAAAATCTTAATCATTTTCCCCGCCATTGTTTTTTTTTTCTGTTTTCTTTTGTGGTTATCCTAGGATTTTAGTTTAGTTTAAGGTTTGTCAATGATTGTTTAATCTAGTTTCTGATTTCTTACTTATTTAGGCTAATTAGTTTTAATGTCTTCACTGTTTAATACGTATTTTATTTGGCGTTAACTATTAAGTTTTGTCTCTTATCATTGGTTTTAGTTTAGTCATCAGTGAGTTGTAATTGAGTGATGTCTCTGGAGGTTAATTGAAATTTCAATATCTCTGGACTATAACTGGAATCCTAATCCCTCCGCTAAAGTTTTAAGTTTTCTGTTTTTTGTGTCTTTTTTTTGGTAGATTAGATTATGTTTTACTTATTTTTGTTTAACCTTCATGTTTAGTATAATTTCTGATTTCGCTTTTGTTTAAGTTAATCAATTTTTGGAATATGTCACTGTTAATACATGTCGTGCCTAATCGTCGTGTTTCATTTTCATCCTTATCATTGGCATTGGTAGTCGCTTGAACTAAAATCTTAAATCAGCCATTTCATGCTCATTTAACTCTTGATTGTGGTAGTTCTTAGGATTAAATTTTAGGTTCCGATAATCAATGATTCAGTTTGCTTATATTAGTATATTTGTTGTTTGTTGATGATGTTTAGTCGCTCGTTAGGCTTGAATCACCTATCGGATTGCAGTTTTGGTTTGTTTTGATGTCATGTTTTAGCTTAATTTAATAGTTTATGTGTTTAAAAAATTCAGTGTTAGTCCAAATTAACTAGATTAAGTTTGAAGTAGTTATTCAGCATAGGTAGTTATATATTCAAGCCTTATTGATTCCTACTAGTCGACTCTTAATTGATCTTGTTCGAGTTCCTAGCTGTTTGAACCAGAATGAATCTGGTTTCTCTTTGTGAACTAGTTAGCTTTGGATTTGGTTAGAGGGAATAAGAGGAAAAAGGAAGAAAGGGAGGGTACTTGAGTGTAGGACCTTTGTTTGATTTATTTTACTGTTCGGGGACTGTTTTGGAGTACAATACTCCAAAATTCTGTCCATTTTGGTGAGGAAAAACTGTTCATTGGCAAAAGTTTTGGTTTTGGGCAGATTTTTGGTCAAAAACTCATCATTTTTGGATAGATTTTTGGCTAAAACAGATCNTGTCCCAAAGTCTTTTATTCTGATATATAAATGGGAATTCTTCCCTCATCTTGGATCCTGGACACACATATTGAAAGATCTCTTAACACTAAAAAAAAGGGAAGACAAGATCAATAGAAAAGATAGCAACTGAGAGAACAAAAGGGCTTCAGTTTCCTCTTCATAGGTTCCAGAAAAAATAGACAAGTCCCTTAGGTATCTGTTTTCTACTTTGTTTGGTCTGTTGGTTCAAGCTTTGTCTGGTGTCCTGGAGTTTGATGTTCGCTGTTGTTTCGTTGTTTGTTTCTGCTGTCTTGTTGCTGATTTTCTGCCAGTAAATTTCATCTTGTTACAAATCAGGTAACCCTTGAACTTTTGTATTGCAGATTCTTGATGACAATGAAAAGATTTGAATCCGTTTGATTGGTGGAACATGTGATATCTGATTTCGGTCTTAAGATAATTGTTGCATCAATGTTATAACATGTGAATATGTTGTATTTAGCTATAACTTTCATTTTTGTTCACAAAATAATACTCTGTTAGTGTGTTATCTAGTTGCTAAAAGGCCTATTTCTTTCGTTTACTTCATTTTGTTAAGCGTAGCCAATGTTACATTACCTATTTGTTCTTCCATCATGTTATTATTTATTTATTTATTTTTCTTAAAATTACGTTGTCTTCGTTTGTTTATCTATTGTCATTGTTCGTTATGTACTTTGAGTTGGATGCTAGTTTAGATGAAATATTTAGTGTCTTGTGACCTTTTATTTTTTGGAGAAATGGTGAAAGGATTAATTTTGGAAGTAAGGAAAGTCTCTTGTAAGCTAAAAGTCAAGTAGATCCATGCGCCCATTTGTCTCCTGACTCGTTGTATTTGTATTACTAATAAGCTAAGAGTTTTTATCACTGTTATTTGCTTGCTGGGTTACTTTCAGGTTAACTGGGTTGTAGTATTTACCTATATATAGTAAATAAATTGGTAGTAGTCTTTTGGAGCTAATAGGCCATGATGTATCATGTAAGAGATAAAGTAATTTGGCCCTGTAAATTAGGCCCAGGTCTGAAGCATGCTAAATTGCCCAATTTTGTTTAATAACTACGTGGGCCAAGAAAACTCATTTTTCTGCGGGCCCAATATTAATTAAGCTAGATGGCTCACTCCATTTTTCTTTATAAAAGTAAATAAAGAGGCTGATCCATTTCTCCTAAGACAACCATAAGCTAGCCCAGTTGATTAAAAATAAAGCTTTCTCCAATAGATGCAATAAAAGTGTATGTCTCTTTAAATATTTAGTTTTTCTTCTTAATAGCTAAAATATTTTCAATTAATTTAAACGCTAGGCAATTAGTAGGCGCGCTGTAACTTCACGGAATCGCTTGCGTAGCGTGATGTTTAACATTAAATAAATTAATTCAACAATGTCATTTCATACTCTTTAGTTTTTTTTGTTTATCTTTTTTTTAACTAATAATTTGCCAAAATCGCGGATTCGCTTGCGTAGCGCAATAGTTGATTTTTAATTAATTCCTTTAAATGTAGAATTTTTTTTTCTTCTCAAAGTACTAATAATCTTCGTCATAATTGCGGATTCGCTTGCGTAGCGCTGTTATGATAAAATTAATAAATTTCGTCTCGATCACGCATTCGCTTGCGTAGCATGATTATGACAACGTAATATTTCCAAAATTATTTTCCTTATAAATCTAATGATCAAGAAGTAAAAGCGGACGAGTAAAACACAGAAATTAATAAAACACAGTTTATTCAGAATTAATTTAAGCCAAGTTTAAGTCAATAAAGCGACCGTGCTAGAACCACGGGACTCGGGGAATGCCTTACACCTTCTCCCCGGTCAACAGAATTCCTTACCGGACTTTGCTTTCGCTGACCAATAATAAAAGAGTTAAATCTTCCTTTGACTAGGGATCCAAATAAAAGGTGACTTGGAACACCTAAAAATCAATTCCAAGTGGCGACTCTGTAAATAAATAATCCCTACTCAAAGTTGTCACTTTAATTGGAAAAACCCTTTAACCCAATAACACACATATATCTTTTGGGGGTAAGAAAAGGGGTGTGACACCATCCATTTCCAGAATGTTTTCAACCAAAAAGGTATCTTTATTTATGTTGTTTATGCAAAATGTAAGGCTAAAGATACGAAAGACCTTTGGCAAGCAATGGAGTTAGACAACAATGTGATAGATGCCCCTTGGTGTGTGGGAGGGGATTTTATCATCATCTTGGACCCCTATGAAAAACTAGATGGTAATCCGCACAGAATGTATAGGAGTCTGGATTTTTATTCTTGTATTAACTCTTGTGATCTCACTGATATAGGTTTTAGTGGATCCAACTATACCTGGTGTAATAACAGGAGACCAGGGAAGAGAATTTGGAAAAGATTGGATAGAATTTTTGTCAATAATCTTTGGGACCAGTTGTTTCAAAGAACTTCTGTTAGGCATTTGGCTAGGACAGGCTCAGATCACAGACCTCCCTTAATGAAGAATTTGTGTTCTAATAATCATCATATCTCTTATTTTAGATTTATAAATTGTTGGATAGACATAGATGGCTTCTTTGATGTAGTTAAGGTGTCCTGGAATTCAGATGTGTTTGGAACTCCAATGTGGATCCTACAGAGTAAACTTAAAGCTCTCAGTAAGAGGCTTTCTCACTGGTCTAGAAATGAGGTTGGTGACATCAATGAAGCAGTGTCAAGGTGGGAGGAGAAGATGCAAGAGTTGGAGGATATTGATATTATAGGCAACACAGAAGAGAGTAGAGAAGAAGTAAATAGAGCCCACGGTCCGTATTTTAGATGGCTAAGCCTTCAAGAATCTATGCTCAAACAAAAATCTCAAGTTAAATGATTTGAAGAAGGTGATAAGAATACTAGTTATTTCCATTCCATCCTTAGAGATAAGAGAAGAAGGCAACAGGTAAATCGTATCAAAAATGCCAAAGGGAAGTGGATTAAAGGTGATTCCAGGATTGCCAAATGTGTTGTGAAACACTACCAGGATCTATTCAATCTTCCTTCTTCATCTATTAACAATGCTTTGTTAGATTGTATTCCTTATTGTGTTACAGTGAGGAAAACAGCATGCTAAGCAAGGTGCCAGATGAAGCTGAGGTTAAAGAGGCAGTGTTCAGTTTAAGTCCTCTTAGCACAGTAGGCCCGGATGGCTTCAATAGTACTTTCTTTCAAAGCTGTTGGGACATTATCCAGAAGGAGGTAAATGCTTTTGTGTCAAAGTTTTTCAAAGGCAAAGGTTTGACAAAATTCTTCACTCACACTTGTTTAGCTCTTATTCCCAAAATTGACAATCCTTCTTCTTCTTTTTTCCAGACTTTAGACCAATTAGCTTATCTAATTTTACTAACAAGATAATTTCCAAGATCTTGTCCCTTAGAGTTAGTCATTTATTGTTTAAAATAATTTTCTTGAATCAAAGTGGCTTTGTTAAGGATAGACTCATCTCTGAGAATGTTCTGTTAGCCCAGGAAATTATTCATAATATAACTCAAAAGAATCATGGGGGTAATGTTGTTATCAAATTAGATATGACTAAAGCTTATGATATAATGGAATGGAAATTTCTCTATCTTGCTTAGAAAGATCGGTTTCTCGGATAACCTGGTTGATTTATGTAACAACCTCATTTCTAATGTCTGGTATTCTGTTATCATCAATGGTGAGAGACATGGATTTTCTCTGCTTCTCAAGGTCTTAAGCAGGGAGACCCCTTGTCCCCCACCCTCTTTATCATTGTTGCTGAGGTTTTAACAAGATCTTTAAACTATTTGCATAATAATCCTGATTTTACTCCTTTTACAATGTCACAGTATGTCCCTAAAATCAATCACCTAGCTTATGCTGATGACATCATTATTTTCAGTAGTGGTAGCTCAAAATCTATTAGAATGATTATGAAAGTGGTTGATAATTATGAGAGAAGTTCAGGTCAGTTGGTTAATAGGGATAAAAGCTATTTCCTAACTGCCCCAAACACCTCTGCCATTAGAATTAACAGGATAAGAAAATGCTCAGGTTTTATGGACAAAAATTTCCCTTTCACTTATCTTGGTTGTCCACTATATGTGGGTAGGAAGAAAGTTATTTTTTATGAAAACATGATCAGTAAAATAGTCAAAAGGCTTAGTGGTTGGCAAGGAAAAATGCTTTCTTATGGGGATAAAGTTACTCTAATAAAAAGGTCCTCCAGTCCATCCCTGTTTATACTCTGTCTGCCATGTCTCCTCCCAAAGAAGTTTTTAAGCTAATTGAAAAATATTTTGCTAACTTCTTTTGGGGCTCCTCTGAGGATCGAAAAAGATATCATTGGAGCTCCTGGAATCATCTTACCCGTCCTTTTGAGGAAGGTGGCATTGGTATAAGGAAGTTGAAGATATAAGTAATATGCTTGCTATGAAAAGATTGTGGCGGATTAGATCTACTTCATCTATCTGGGCTACTTTCATTAGGAGAAAATATTGTATAAGATCTCATTGCGTTTCTAAAAAGATCGCTCCAGGTAATTCCCATGCCTGGAGTCATGTTCTTAAAATGGGAAACATTGCAGAAAACCACATTGTTTGGCATGTTAACTCAGGGACAAGTAATTTTTGGTGGGATAACTGGGCCCTAAAACTGGTCCCTTCAGGGCCCTTTGGCAAGATATCTCCCAGACAATCCAAAAAACAATAAACTTCAAGTAAAGAAGTTTATATCTGAAGATCATTGGAATATAGACAAACTGAAAGAGCTCCTACCAAATCACCTGGTGCTTCAAATCCAAAATATTCCAATTGGTTTTCAGAACAGGCAAGATAAGATTTTCTGGGCACCATCGAAAAATGGTAAGTTTACAAACAAAAGTGCTTGGAACCTGGTAAGACAATCTAATCCTAAAGTTCAATTCATGAACAAGATTTGGAATAATGCAATACCTTTTAAAATGTCTTTTTTGATATGGAAACTATGTCATTGCAAGCTACCCTTTGATGATGTTATTACTAAATTTGGAAGGCAAATAGTTTCAAGATGTAACTGCTGTTTTAATCCAAAATCAAATAATATTTCTCATATTTTTGTGGATAGTCAAAGTGCTAGTTACATTTGGAACCTATTTGGTAATGCTCTTGGCATTTTCCACCAACCTTACACTATTAGGTATATCATTAATCAATGGTGGACCTCCAGATCTTCTAATGATATGCATAGAACTATGTTGGAGATGACCCATGTTATTATTTGTTGGTTTCTTTGGAAAGAGTTTTGTGTTTGCAGATACGGAGATCAAAGAAACTTCAACAAATATAGGCTTCAGCAACATGTCACTTGGACCATAGAGATGGTGATCAACAAAGTTTATCCCGAAAGCGGCCTAAAGTTACCATGGAATTCATTATGTGATAAGCTCATTAGCCTTCGTCCAGGTTACAAGGCTATAGTGGTTCAATGGCTTAGACCAGAGAAGAACTGGGTTAAACTCAACACAGATGGGAGCTTCAAACAAGGGGAAGGAAAGGCAGGTCTAGGAGGTGCGGTCAGAGACGAAAAAGGCAACATTATCATGGCATTCTCCACCCATACGACAGTCCAGAATCACAATATTGCTGAAGCGCAGGCCAGTCAACTGGTGTGCCCAGAATGGTTATAACCAAGTGAATCTTGAGTTGGATTCTCTTTATATAACTGAGTTACTACAGAAGGATAGTGATATAAGTTATAATCTTTTTCATATTGTGGACAATATTAAAGACACAATGAGCAGGATCAATACTCGGATCAAGCATTGCTATCGCGAAACTAATCAGTTGGCGGACAGTTTGGCTAAGGAAGCAGTGGAGCAACAACATACTATGGTGTTTCTATCATATCATCAACTTCCTAGCAAAGCAAAAGCTATTTTCTTTCTGGACAAACAACAAGTCCCAAGTATTAGAAACAAGTATGATAAAGGCAAACTTTTTTGTTAGTTAGTTTTTTGGTTGAGGAGGTGATCGTTTGTAATTAGCACAGATCCCTCCAGTCTTTTGAAGGGTATCCTCTACCCTTGTGTTGTATATTCAAACTCTTATTTTGTCCAATACAACACCCCCAGGTCCTCTGGGAAATTCTATAAAAAAAAGAATAATGAAATTTAATTTATATATACTTGCAAGACTAATGATTAATCATTTGAAAACTATAACGGCATTGGCCTCAAGCCAGCTAGCTAAAACTTTTCCAAACAAGTATGGAAACAATTGAATTTAATTTGTGGTACATACCAATCAACTAAAGACTAGACACTACTATTTTCTACCAAATTTTGATTGTTATTAGAAATAACACCTTCACGTTGGAGAGGTTCAATCCTTATTACGATATCTTGAGCTACTTGAGTGTTTGGAGTTGCAGTTGTAGTAACAGAAGTGCCTCCATTTACAAATTTTTGGCAAGTTTCAATAAGGCAGTGCCTACAAGTAGGACAAGAAGAGTGGGAATTCAGCCATTTATCAATACACTTGACGTGGAACCCATGGTTGCACTTAGGTAGAACCTTAACTTTTTCTCCAACTCCAAATTCTGATAAGCAAATTACACACTCAGTGCCAACCCCTGGATATTTCAATATTTCTGTAGTGTAAGTTATAACTGGGAATGTTTTGAGGGCTTTTTTCTTGATCCCTCTTTTGGCTAGCTTCGCTATAGAAGGATTTGTATGGTTTGAGGACGAGTCTTCCAATATTAAGCTAGAGCACCTAAATGCACACTTTATGATGGAGTTGAAGACAAGTGAACAAATTAAGGCAAATACAAGTACGGCCAAGACCATAATAACATTTGCATCAAATGTGTTGATGTTGTTACCAAATGGTACTAGATCAGATGGGTCATGGCTTATTTTGGCTGCCGGAGGCGGCGCCACGGTAGCCTCCAGGAGTAACCTTCTTGAATAGTGGAAATTTTCCATGAATTCTTTAATGAATAGAATGGAAGTAGTTGCCATGGATTTTTGGTTGAGATTGTGTGTGTTTTCTTTGTTTGTTGGAGTTGAATGGATTGAAGTTCACAGTTGCTTATATAGGACAACTTTATAGGATGAACAGGTGTAAAGTGTGGATCAACTTTTTGAGTCTTGATATTGGAAGGAATTGTTCAGAGTTGCAAGCCATGTTCTGATTGACTAGCTTTTCTCTAATTATATAAGCACTATAGTTATCAAGAGTTTTTTTCTAAAGAAGTGGAGCCCTCTAACGTTTTAAAAAACATGAACTTTTCCTTATAGAAAAGAGACATTGTTTTGATATATGGATAAAAGTAAGGAATGCCATTCCAATGGGTATGTATATCAGAATAATGATATTGGGATGTGATTCCAAACTGGTTATTTCTCTGTTGAATAACAAATTCAACCCACTTTTGGCAGATTGATAGCATAATCAGGGAACCATAGCTTATCATTCTTCAGCATAATGTTGTCATTTAAACTTTGTTATAGGGAAGCAAAATAGAGCAATGAGGTGCATCAGAAAATGGTTTTCCAATCTGTGAACTTACTAACATGCTTTTGGGTACCAGTAGCGGAGCCACATATATTCAAGGGGTATTAATCGATACCTCTTTGTCAAAAAATTACATTGTTTAACTAGGTAATTATATATAGACATCTCTTGACTTCTTTGCGATTTCTCTTTATATTTTGATCTCCATTAGTGAAAAATTTGGCTCCACTACTGTTGGATACTATAGACTTGATAAGATTCAAATGCTCCTCCAATATGGATTGTTTAAAGATAATCGGGAGGAGTATTATATTTTGTTGGTTACTAATACACAAGGTGGAGGTCAAGGTGAAAGCTCCGTGGACGGACTAATTAAAAAATAAAGATAAAAGTAAGTGTGACATTCCATTCAAAACTAAAAAAATAGTTACCTTTTTTATTTCATCATGTGACAAAATTTCTACTTCAAGAGATAAATTTATTATTGCCACCACTTTTCTTATTGCTGTTATTATTAGTACCAGCATTAGGACCTTTCTCGATCAGTTTATACTTCCTCCGGTTCACAATAAATGACTATTTTATTTTTTATTTTGGTTAAAATAAGTGTTCATTTACATAATCAAGAAGTTAATAACTTTTTTTTTCAAAATTTGTCCTTATTTACATATTCCAATGTGTCAAGGTAATAATTAATTAATGTTAATTTAGTGAATACATTTTTTTTTTCTTCAAAAATTTATATTTTCTTAATAGGTGTGTCAAAAATAAAATGGTCACCTTACTGACTATTGCGGACCGAAGGGAGTGCCTTCTTGCAATCAAAACAATGATCATTGTTAGAGAACAATGCTAACATTTTGTGTAAATATGTAAATCTTTTATGCATAATGCTTAATATTCTCCGATTTCACTTCAAAATTATAAAAGTGAATGCGAAACGGTAAATTGTTAGTACTCCAATAATTTTTTTTCCTTCCCAATTTGGATATTCCACTAATGACTTTGTAAGCTAATGGGCTATCCACTCAAGATGGGGCCAGGTCACCTCCGTTGCCGACTGCCACGTGGATATTGGCATTAATTAAGCAAATCTCCAAATAAATCCTATTAGGGACCCAAATAATGGTAATTGGGATCATTAAAGCCCAAGAAGGGAAGCAGGAAGTTTCTTAATTAAACATGGAATATTTGCAACCAAGAAAAAAAAAATTATTAAAATGCAAATATGAGTACTGATTATTGAAATGTCCTTTCCAGTTTCATTTTATTTAATTGCTTTTCATTTTGTCATATAAAATACTCTCTCTGTTTATTTTTAGTTATCATTTTTGAAGGGGCAATTGGCATGGATAAGTTCTCACTCTTTTTTCTGAAAATTCTTTTATAGATTGAACTTCAAACAAATAGGAGTTCAGATCTTTGCTTATTCGATAAGAATTAAGTTTGTCATCCAGGAAAATTCTTTTACGATTTATTTTTTTACTAAATTTTCTTTATACCATGTCGTAATAAAACTAGACAACTGTGATCGGACCTTTATTATAAGTTCGTTTCAAATAGCACTTGAAAATATTTTGAACGTATACATGAAATTTTTTTTAAATTTGAACCATATATTCAAATTGTCATTTATTTAAACCTTTGTCTTGTATTACATAGGTATACGTACAGTCTGCTTTCCTCATACTTCATTTTTAGGATCACATTGTATATATTGTTGTTGTTACACCTTTATCTTAAATTCTTTTCAAATGACACTTGAAAACAAGTTCGTGTGGTCGATATCTTTTGAAAATTTCGACTCAATTTTGATATAGCGATCAATAGTACTGTTCCTAATCCTAACCATATTTGTGATTTTCTACCCATTGCAACAAACTGCTTTTATGCACACAAATAATAATAATAATAATAATAATAATAATAATAATAATAATAATAATAATAATAATAATTATAATAATAATAATAATAATTTCCTACTTCGAACCAACCAAAGTAGTTCCGATTAATATCTGAAGGAGCCTTATCATTTTTGTCTCTTTTGTGTCTATAATGGATAAGTTAATTAAAACAAAAAGAAAAACATTTGTTGACTTAGTTTAAAAAAATCGAAGAAAATCGTTATTGATATACCGATTCGATCCGAGCTCTTGGAATTGGAATAAATTCGGCAGCGTCGTTCGGCCGGTGCTCCTTTCTCATCTCAAACCATAACTACTCTAAACGTTAGGGAAAATAAGGGAAGACCGCCTGAGCGAAACGACCGAAGGAACTTGACTTATCCGAACCGAACGATAGCGGCTTAAAGCGTTGCCAACCTAAAAGTGAATAGTACAACTATATGGTACATGCATGGATCCTTGACTCGCCTTATTAGAAATCCCACATGGGGTGGCGCTTAGTAAAGGGGCAGTGGCACTTTACTGCTTAGTGATAGGAAATGATTAATGATTGAACTATAAAATTATACAAGTGCAAAGACTAGCTGTGCATAAATTTATGAATCTCATCCTCCCCCATTACAATAAAGATCATCAAATAGTTGGGGCCCTTTGTCTTTTTAACAAATTATTTATATCTTAGTATATATGGAGTCACTAGGGAATTCTTTTTATCAATTACTCTTTTTTAAATTTTGGTGGGGGTGGGAAGAGGATTTCCTTTATCTGTATCACCAAACAACCAACACAATAAAGTGTATGCGGAATTCCTTTGCTCCTGTGTTCTCTACCCTCTACACTCATCGAGAAGAAATCTTAGCTGAGCTAGGATTTTGAACTTATGAATTTTGAATTCTAAAAAAGATATTCATCATGAATTATTTATATGTTCGCATTAAGTGTGTATACGATCGAAATCGAGCTCGACTACGAAACGAAAGGACAGGCTCGGAACATGACAGCCAAGGACTGAAGATCGACCCCGCGTCCCATCGATCTAGAACCAGAGGTCAGAACGCCAGCCTTCGAAAGTATTGGGTCCGTAATCCCGGAGTTGACCTTAGCCTCGAATGAGCTGAGCTCGAAGAGACATTCTTAACGTATGACCGAAATATCGGTGATCGGTCGGATATTGCGGCGGAAATCTCGGCACGTATGAGTAAAGAACCAACAATCAGCAAATCAATGGATTTTTACCTTTTATAGAATTGTACCTAAGGTAGGACTCCTCTACTATATAAATGGGTGCCTGAAAATTCATTGAACACATTGTAACACGCATTCCAAAGCAATACATTATTATTCTCTTTAATTTCTTATTATTCTTCAAGTTCTTATTTCCTCTGTTCTGATATCAATCGAAGTACGTTCAGCTCGAGGGTGGCTAATCGTCCAAGACTGTAACTGTCCAATTCGTGTGGTTTGCATTTACTTTATTGTTTTTTATTTCAATTGCAATCTGACTTATAGTTTTGTATCAAGCTAGTCTACGTATCCTTAAAAACACTTATAAATTCAATTGTTATCCGATTTTGAGGGTAAATAGTTTACCGGCATATCGTACGACCTCGAAATCCAGTATCGGGGCCACTTCATTCTCACTGGTTTACGACGTCGAAGCTCTAATACCGGTCAAAGTCGGGGAACCAAGTCCCAGGTTCTGATATATAACCAAAGAATCAAACGACGGGGGTATGAACACGAGCCTAGATTTATTAGATGAAAGGTGGAGCAACCATTGTCCGGTTGGCCGCCCAAAAACAGCGGATCGAGAAATATTACAATCGAAGGGCCAACTTTCGACACTTCAATGTCGGGGACTTAGTATTAAAAAAGGTCACACTAAACACCCGGAATCCGAACAAAGGGAAGTTGGGGCCGAACCAGGAAGGACCTTATCAAATTATCGAGAACACCGGAAAAGGATCATACAAGCTCGGAGCAATGAACGGTGAGCAATTACCGAACAACTGGAACATAGCTCACTTGAAGTGATACTACTGTTAAGGTACGACCCCATTCATTTCCTTTAATTTATTTACATTACAAACTAACACTTGTAGACAATCATCAAAGAGCGATACAAGCTTTAGGTCTGAAAGTACGCATTGCACTTTTTTTCCCTTGAACCGATTTTGTCGCAAATGGATTTTTCGACAAGATTTTTAATGGGGTAACAGTAAATCGTGCTAACTTAGAATTGAAGGCCAGTTATGAACCGGTGCCGAAGATTGCAACAACAGTATTCGAGGCCTCTCTACGATCAACCCCGAACACTGGGGGGCATGACACTCGGATAATGACTTTAGCAAGAAAAGAAACTTTATGATTGAATGGTCTCGGCTCAATCGATAGGATTTACTGTAAGGGCCAAACTTTCAAATGAACCGTGTCCGCATAGACTGCTCGAGCCCTGGCACAAAATATGTACACATGTGTAACTATTATGCACAAGAATGAAAACAAGTTTCTACCTTGCAGGTAAACATCCTGTCCTTTAAAAATTTCTCTTCTTTCTTAAAAGAATTTTCTGCATTCGTTCGCCAAAAGGTATCGAGCCCAAGGGCCGCCTTATCCGGGTTCAAATGATCACTCCCAATCGGGGACTGCCATCCAGAAATAAACTCGGATGGCTCGGGCTATCGAAGCCCGGGAACACAAGACCTATTAGGAAATGCCCGAACCATAAAGGCTACAACCATTCCCATTCGGGGACTGTTATCTTAGGCAAGCCTGAATAACTCAGGGTAACAAGCCCACTGAGCAACACCTGAACTAAAAAGGCTACGACCATATTAAAACATCTCGGAGACGTCCGAGACCCGTAGCAAAAACAAGGACTTCAAAATTTCATAACCGGTTCTAAAGGCTACCCTCGACAAACTATAATCTAAAAATCATAAGTACTATGGGAAAAAATTTCTGGTCATACCAAACCCCCATGATGCCTTAAACAAAATAATGTCAAAGGCAAGGCCTGTTCGAACCTCCGAACATGACCTAACTATTTATTCTAGGGCATTTCGATCTTTGCAAACCTGATGTTGCCCAAGTTCACACCACTGATTGGGATTGTGAAGCGGTCGATGCAATTATAATTACCCAACTTGGAGTCAGGGTCGATTCCTCAGGGAGCTTATATAGGATTAAGTATATACTCGGACTAAGCGTATAACGTGTCTAAAATGTAATTCCACATACTTTGTTGTTTTGATCTACTTCTAGATTTATGCTACTATTTGCAAATGTAAAGCTAGAGAACGATGTTTTGGTGTTGTTGTTTTTCAAGTTTATAAAAGATCCAGGGTTGTGACTTCCACCTAGGTGTTTACCTAACGGGTTGTGGGCTTTAGAGCAGGTTTCGTTGGTCGGGGTGTAATATAGCAATCAACATGCAATTACCCACTCGATACCTCTTGGTAATAGAGTGGTTTTGCCCAAATTGGCTTTCTCAAGTCCAAATAGGTAATTCACAAAATAGTTGATATATGCTCAAGTCGAGTTTTACTATCTCTAGATTCAACCCTTTAATTGGGACTATCAATTTCTTGAGTTCATCCAATTTCTTGTTAGCCAAGTTTTCCTAGACTTAGTCTCTCTTTCTCAAGTAGAGACTAAATTAAACTGACTTGAATTAATGTTTGCAACCATTAGTTATATAAATAAAGCAAGAACTAGGCTAAATATCACACACCCAACCTTAAACAAGCCCTAAATCAAACATCCATTAGGTACCCACACTAGGGTTGGGTCACAACCCTAGCTAGAAATTTAGCTACTCATAAATAAAAATGAAGAAATTAAAGAAGAAAAGATGATTAAACTCATGTTAGATGATAAAGGGATGAAAATCCAATGTAAAATAGACAAACTATCACAAAATTTCCTAAAGCAGTAAATAAAAAGGACTCTCTACTTTCTGAAGTTCAAACTTAACCTAATTTTGACAAAAAAGACTATTTATACTTAGCTGAAATTTTCGGACAAAATTTCCCTTTCAGAGGTTCTGCGGCCGCACAATTACATGTGCAGTCCGCACTTTGGTGCAAATCTTGGCAAGAGGGACTTCTGCGGCCGCACAATTCTGAATTGCGGCGCACTTCTTCAGGTTCTGCGGATCGCACATTTCTGAGTGCCGCCGCACTCTTGACTTCTGCGGCCGCACAATAATAGTACGGTCCGCACTTCTTGATGGACTCGAAGTCGGAACTCTCTGATCTTTAATCTGCGGCCGCACAATTATTGTGCGGTCCGCACTTTCCAAGGAAGCTCTAACAGAAATCCCTTCATGGTCTGAGGCTTTAGAAAAAATTTTGCGGTCCGCACTTTACCCTTTTTGCTTGGTATAAGTCCTTGTCCAAAAGTACTCCTTCTTGAGTTGAATTTCATCGATTTGGCTCATTTTCCAATAAACCTGCAAGAACGTATATTTTATCAGTTTTCGCGAATACCTTTAAGTATTTTTGAGCTAAAACGAAAGTAAAAAGGGCGCAAATAAGTAGTCAACATCTCCACTTATCAAAATCTAAAGAATAAAACAAAGAGAAACAAAACTCATGAATAGTCAAAGGGGAAAAACAAGCCTTGTATTATATATATAGTCTTTGCAAAGGCCAAATGACCTTGACAAAAAACACAAAAGTACATAAGTACTTAAAACAAAAAGCAAAAACATCTACAATGGCGTCTAAATAGCCTAGTCTTCTCCACCTCCGGATCTACCGGAACCCTCAGAGCCTTCTTTTTCTTACTCTTCCTCAGGTGGCCAATTTCTTGGCCTCGGGCTCGAGTCCCTTGCAATTTAGATCTCGGGCGATAGATCAAAACCCCGAGCATGACATCTGCCGCTTCTCATATTCAATAACATCTTTCAAGCGGTCCTGGGTCACCTCGGCGTCGGCCTTATATTGGGCCACCATCTCATCGGCATCAGCTTTAACCACCGCGGCTGCCGATTTTGACTTTTCAAGCTCCTCGGCCATAATTTCTAGATCATAGGCGACTGAACTTAGTCGAGAATGGAGCTCTTCATCTTTTTATCCAACACCTCAGCATTTTTCTTAGCCACTCGAAGCTGTACTTCAGCTGAAGTCAGTTGCGCTCGAGCAGCCTCTTTTTCCAAGGCTAGACGGTCCATTCTGCTTCTCCATTCGTTGGTCTCGACCTTAATCGCATCCATCTCGGCTCAGAGCTGGTTGATCCAATCGATCTTCTGTTGGATCTGTGGATTTCGACCATCAGTCATTGAATCTAGTTCATTGTCACTAACCTCAAATACTTTTACCTGCTCGACCAGGTCGACATGCTTCTTACGAGCAACCTCCAGCTCAGCTCGGAGGCTATTGGCCTACCCTTGAAACTGCTCGCTGATAAGTTTATAAGCATTTCTCTTCTTAGTGAGCTCTCGGAACTTGGCTTCGAGCTGTTTCAGCTCATCCCGGTATCGGAGAAAAGTCTCATGGTGAAGCACCGAGGCATACAAGAACAAAGGAAAGATGTTAGAGTTATCTATAAAGTAGTTTAAATACAAATTGAAAACCATCGAGGAATATATGAAGTTACCCGATTTAACGTATGTTGTGCTTAGTTGAACGCATAAAGGTGCATCCACCTCGCTCATCTTTGCCTGATCATCCTCGGTCACCAGACACCGAAGATAATTGGCCACCCCTACGGGGGTAGAGAGGACTTGGGCGTCCTTCGGAAGGGAGATAATGATGGATCACTTCCGGCCATGATCTACATTTGGAGCAGGGAATCGGTTGACCAGTTGGGGGCTTGAGGAAGGGCCGCTCACCCCCGATGATGGGCTCTTCATCGGTATCTCTAAATCACCCAACCCGATGACTTACTCCGTGGCGACAGAATCCACGCCATCAAAAAAGTCGCGGAAGGGGTCGTACGTTCCATGCCCCCCCTCCCCTGTTGGGATGGTCCTTCACTGTCTGAGCCTCGTTGTACATGGGCTCAATGAATGAAGGCAACTCAGTGATGTTGATCACTCCATGTGCTTCCTTTTGGGCATCGCCCACATCCTGAGAGCTTCGGCCACAACCTCCTTGACAGCCTCCCTAACTTGAGGTAGGTCAGCCTCATCTCTCTCCAGTTCAGAGTCCCCTTGCCCTTCGAGTCGTGACGACACTCTGGCCACTAGATTGAAGGCTTCTTATTCTTGTTCTTATTCGAATTCATCCCTCAGCCGATAGAGGGAACCTGGTGATGGTGCTCGAGCACTAGTGCTTTCTTTGGACTTAAGCACCAACTTTCTCCTTGGTTTCTTTTTCTTCGAGTTCGGAGAACTCGGAGGCCTTTTTTTTTCTTCTCTTTACCCTGTTTTGTAGCAAAGGACATGGTAGGGAAATCGGTGCTACCATATGGGGGCCTCATTTGGACATCCTTGGATAAATCTTCAAAAAGAAATAATACAAGTGAGGACTTAATCATGCAAAGAGGAAACCAAATATTACTCATGAAAGAGATTTCACCATGCGAAACGGGCCTCCCATCAGCCCTTTGAAAGATCACTCCAGGAGCGCTCGGAATAGGGTCTTTGTGATACGATGCCCTCGACCCACTCCTTGAGTCAAGGAACCGCATTCGGGATCCGAGCAACAACTGCATCATCACAGAACACCGATAAGAAGGAAGAAAAAAGTCGATAAATAAAATTTTGGAAGCAAAATTATACTTACGTGATATGTTGCACTTCTCAGGGAGCGACATGTGTTCGTCCGGGATCAAGTCCGAGGTCCTCACTTGGATGAAACGACCTAGCCAACCTCGATCCCTATCTTCATCGATGCTCGAGAACGGGACCTTACTGGCCCGACGGGTAAGCTTGATCAGCCCCCTTGTAGAGTCGGGGATTGTATAAACGCATGAGGTGGCCAATAGTGAAAGGGCACCCCTCGATCTTGCTTACGAAGAAACGGAGGAGGATTATGATCCTCCAAAAGAAAGGTGAATTCGACCAAGGGCCACCTCTTATCTTGTGCAAAAGTCAATGATAACCGGTTCCAAGGGGCCAAACGTGAAGGGATAAGTGTAAATACTTAATAATCCCTCGACGTGGGTGGTGATGGTTTAGTCAAGTTCGGGAACCACCACATGTTTGTCAGCCCAGTTACAATCCTTTTTGACTTTGGACAGAATGTCCTCGGTGATCGAATAGATATATCTCGAGACCTCCTCGCACCGACCTGGTACGGAGGAGCGCTTTTCGACCTTAAAGTCAGCATTGACCTGGCACCCCTGGGGATAAAGATTTTCAGAGAGGGTTTCAGTACCAGTTCCTCGGCAGCAATACGTGAAACAATCTCCGCGATAGCCGGCCGCAAGGCAGAAGGAGTTTCTTTTTGGGGAACGAATTTGAAGTCTTCGCCATTTCTTTTAAATGAAGGAGAAAGAGGAAGTTGTATACTTGATGGTTAGGGATGAAGACAGAAAAAAAGTTCTTATAAAAAAATCTCTAAGTAACCAGAGTATAAATGGTTGGAAGTGTTGAAACTTCTAAGGTACGAGAGCAGAAGGTTTGAAAGTAAAGTTTGAATGAACAAATGAGGGGCTATTTATAATTTTCAACGACGGTTCACATCTGAGAGTGGATGACCGACAAATGACAAGCATTTAATGCCATTAAGACTTGACTGACGAGACGTTTCGACTGTTTTGTTATTTCTGCCACGGGGTATCAAAGGCAGAATCAGAAGCTCATGTCGCTTCTCGTCGTCTACTCTCCGAATAACGAGGGGACTATCTGTATACGGTCGAAATCAAGCTCGACTATGACACGAAATCAAGCCAATGACTGAAGATCGACCCCGAGTCCCATCGATCTAGAACCCGGGGTCAAAACGCCTGCTTTCGAGAACATTGAGTCCGTAATCCTGGAGTTGACCTTAGCCTCGAACGAGCTCAAAGAAATATTGTTAACGTAAGACCAAAATATCTGTGACCGGTCAGATATGCGGCGGGAATCTCGGCACGTATCAGTAAGGAACCAGCAATCAACAAATCAAGGAATTTTTACCCTTTATAAAATTGTACCTAAGATAGGATTCCTCTACTATATAAAGGGGGAGTCTGACAATTCATTGAACACATTATAACACACATTCTAAAGCAATACATTATTATTCTCTTTAGTTTCTTATTATTCTTTAAGTTCTTATTTCCTCAGTGCTAATATCGATCGAAATACGTTCAGCTCGAGGATGGCTAACTTTCCAAGACTGAAATTGTCAATTCGTGTTTGCATTTACTTTTACGTTATTTATTTCAATTGCAATCTGACCTATAATTTTGTATCAAGCAAGTCCACGTTATAAATTCAATTGTTATCTGATTTTGAGGATAAACAAAGTGGATCTTATACACAAATACAAAACTTAACCTATAGTTTAAATTTTATCGAAACCCGCAAATATAATTGTAGCTCTATCTAGGGCTGCTTATCGGGCGGATTGGGCGGTTATTTACTCTTAACGGTTTGGCTTATCGGT